>VZTB01014845.1:257719-271332 GCA_013397245.1 Thryothorus ludovicianus | reverse complement strand
CTCAGCCGGGGTACCCTCAGCTCTCTCAGCCAGGGTACCCAGCTCCCTCAGCCAGGGTACCCAGCTCTCTCAGCCGGGGTACCCTCAGCTGGGATACCCAGCTCCTTCAGCTGGGATACCTCCAGCTCCGTCAGCCAGGATACCCAGCTCTCTCAGCTGGGGTACCCAGCTCCTGCAGCACAGCCACATGGCTGGGGCTTCCAGGCACCTTCTGTGCTTTATTCCACACAAACATGAGCAAGAAACCACCAAACCACTGAGGTCAGACGGCAGCTGAAATACCACAACCACATGAGCTCTCAGCTTTCTTTAGAAAATAAAATCAGAAAAGAGAAAATTGGGATACTACAGAACCAAGGAATGGTTTGAGTTGGAAAGGACCTTAAAGATCATTCAGTTCCAATTCTCTGTGCCATAGGAACTTCAGGAACAACAGGTTTCTCAGAGCCCCATCCAGCCTGGCCTGGAACAATTCAAGTGATGTGGCATCCGCAGCTGCTCTGGGCAACCTGTGCCAGGGTCTCATCATCCTCAACAGTCAAAAATTTCTTCCTTATATCTAATCTAAACCTATCTTCTGTTAGTTTAAAGCCATTCCCTCTTGTTCTATCACTCCATGCCCTTGTCTAAAGTCCTTCTCCAGCTCTCTTGTAGCTCCTTTAGACTCTGGAAGGTGCTATAAGGTGTCCCTGAAACCTTGTCTTCTCCAGGCTAAACAACCCCCACTCTCTCAACCTGTGTTCGTAGCAGAAGGTGCTCAGCATCAGCCATGGTCAGGACAGAGGGCAGAGGCATGCTTAGGCTGTTCAGCACCATCTCCTCTGGCTTCTGCCCAAAGCCACCCCTCTGTGAGAAGGTCAAAGTGTCCAAGCAAACATTAAGGTTGTGTCACAACCTGTCATGGGGGTTTTACAACTGCCTGGTCGGGTGAGTCAATAGCAAAGCAAAAAGCAAAGCCTTTGATGGCTCATTCCCTGCCAGCAGAGTACAAGCAGCAGCAACGTACAGCAGAGACCAGCAGCAAACAGGGTCTACTGTGGCCTGGTGGCCCAGGGTCAGAGCCAGTCCTGCATCTGCGTTCAGAACCTTGCTGAGCTAACCCACTTTAAACGTCTTTTTACCTTTTGCCCATGAGTGGAGAGCACTCAATTTCGGGGGAAAAGTAAAAAAAAGAAAAAAAAAGAAAAAAGAAAAAAGAAAAAAAGGAAAAAAGAAAAAAAAAAGGTTTTAAAGAAAATTATCTAAATCCTGCATTCTTGAATTGTTAAAGACAGTAGTTTGACTTGATATGTAGTTTCTTTTGGCTTCCTTTTGACACTCTGAACTGAATTCTACATAGTTTTGAAAATATTTTCTCTGTGTAAACCAAATAATTTTGTTCATGGACTTTCAGCTGCTCTGTTCAGGACATACCAGCAGACAGCAGTAAGGTCAACTCTCGTGGACACTTTTTTGGTGTGTAATTTATACCTGCAAAAAGCAGTCTTTTTCCATAGCCTGGAGTGGCTGCCCTAGATGGGAAGGTCTGCAGAACTCTACCAGGCATGTGTGTATCTGCATAGTTGCAGCAACTAATCTTCCATAAGAAACTTAAAAGAAATTATGATAGATGTAGTGAGCAACTGTTTTCATCACTGGAGTGATTTAGATGAATAATCTTCAGGCTGTTTCCTCCCACCTTCCTGCTAAATGGACTCTTCACTGCTTCAATTAAGACAAGGCACATACTCTAGGAAGCAGTGGCAAGGGAAAAAAAATGAAGGTAAAGGTATCAATGAGACCTTTTTAATTACACTTTACCAGAACTGCTGACATAAATCACACTGAAATAAGAGTATCCCTAGTGTGTTACAAGAATTTAGGCTCATTTGATTATGCAAAGATCACTGGAGAAGGCACTTGAATTAGGGTCAGAAACCAGAACATTTCAGTACCAGAACTACACCAGGGAGCGTAGGTGCATGCATACGAACAGGAAGACCAAGCAGAATGTAATCAGTGCAAAATATTCAAGCACCATAAATGCACAGTCCTTGTGCAAAATTGTCACAGCTTTGCTAATAGGGAGGCTGAGAGGGCAGTGCCTGGCACCCTCCCACCATGCCTGTCACAGCAGCCCTGTGCAGAGCATCTCTCATCCCTCACTGAGCATGTCCAGTGGCACAAAACACCCGTTTCCCAACCCTACCTACCAGGGCACAGAGCTTAGTAAGAGTTAATTCAGGTATACTGTAATAAATGGAAGCTTACATAATTGAAAAATAGCTGAGGCATTAATCTTCCTTCTCGTTACCTTGAGTCCTCTTTAAAAAGATTATTTTGTCTTCAGAGACAGCTTTAATGCTACTTAATGAATCATTTATAAATGAAGAATTTTTCCCCTTCCTATACAGGGACAGGCTGACTACTACACTGGCTGTCACAGAGACAATTAACTTTTGTCAAATATACAAAGATAATAGCTCTTCTCTACAAATACTACTATACTGAATTTAGTGCATTTAAGGCCAATTTTCTTGCTGTTTTGACTAAGCATGCTTAGTTACAGTGACATACCCATTCCCTTTAGCCAGACCTGGGGAACTCCTCATGCTTTCCAAAACAATTAGTGGCCCCCTGGGCACCCACTGGAACAGGTAGGTTAGCACTGGATCAGGAATACCAGGTTGGAAATTTCAGAATTCCAACATGAGCTTATCAAAAGGTGTCTCACTTCAAAGGAGGGAGGACACATGAAAAGTAAGGAGAGAGATACAAAATCAGAGCCTCAACTTCCATGCTGCCTGTCTCCATTGCAGATAGGGTGCAGGCAAGCCATCTTTGATCTGTAACTTCCTCCGTGCAAAAGCTGGCAGCAGGACCACAGGGACCACCAGGATCACAGGGCAGGTTAGTGGTTCCCTCACTGAAAGTAACTCCCAGTGAGCTGCAAGGGCAATTTTATAGTCACTCCTGACACTGAGGTCCCCAGGCAGTAACACTCAGTTGTCTCCCCTGCCTATGTCCCACTAACACCTGGTCTGTTCCCCAGATCCACACAAGCAGGGCAAAGATGCTGAATAAAGTTGAAGCCCTCTTCTCCCACTGCACCAGCCTAGCCAAGTACTCGTATTTATTTCTAGCAAAAACAGCAGGCAATGAAATTTGTAATTTCTCAACACATGGGCATTTTGACTCAAGCAACAGCCTTTGGGAGACATACATAAGCAGAAGCAGAAATGAGGCTGATAAATCTTTTGCCACATGGACTATTTTAGCCCCTGCATGGCTGCTCCTGATGATGGGCAGAGCAGGTTTCCTTCACCCTTGAACAGACTGTGTGAGAGTGTAGAGGTCACTGCTGCCTCCCATATTGATACCAGCAGCCTACAGGTGTTGAATGCCACAAGGATGCAGTGCTCAGCCAGTGGAGAGCTTCAGCACATGCCTTTCCAGCACAGTCTGTTTTATTTGTTTAAGATTCTGATGTATAGCCCACACAATGGAGGTTCATTCCTTGGTGCAGTCTAAGACTCACTGAATCGGCAAACACGGCTAAAATACGTAATTTAGTCCTGCCGTGCATTACGATCATTAGCATAAAAATAAGGGCAAACATCTTCCTTCCCCTCTCCCTGCCCCATCTCAATTCTGCCCTTAAACCCAGCATGTGGCCAGGAGGCAGAGTTATTTCCAAATAATTACGTACAGGGGAATCACCATTATCCACCTGCCAAACATATACAGCAGTTGTTGCCCTCTCCCAAACTTTTCTCTCATCCATTTGGACAGTGTAGCTATATATGCAGAGGCAACACAGCTGTTCTGTACACGGTAAGAGAATCTCAGTCCTGGGAAAAACAGCACTGGCTGCTTCAGCAATAAATAGATGAATGCAGCAGCTTGCCCTGAGCTGCCATTGCAGAGGAGATCAACAAACAAGAGGCTCTATTTATGCTGTCGTGCTTGCCTAGAAACTCCAGACAAACTAATAACCTTGTGTTGAGGCACTTGCCCTCTTTGTGCCCGGAGCAGCAGCCTGACGCAGTGCAGCCGCTTGCCCAGAACAGGCCTTTTTGTTAATCGCTGCGAAAGCCGCGGACACAGGCCTGTTCATTCAGCCCAACTGCTTAACGCTGCAACCCAAATAAAAAGGGAAAGAAGGAAAATTCTGTGTTCCTTTTTGCACCCTGAATAATAAATGACACCATCAACGTTGTCTTGGGATGCAACATCAAATCACTTCCTTTGCTCCAAGACGAGATTTAAGAGGAAGGACTTGGAGGCTGACTTGCCTTTTCAAATATCCCATTTTTCCCCCATCTCAAACTCGAGGATGCAACATGAATGAAATCAGAATTAGCCTCGTTACAAACAAGCAAGAGGGGGCTGACCTAGATTCACTCTGCCTCTCAGAAGGAAGTGATGGCAAAAGTTTAAAACCTGTCGTTCGGGGCTGCAGCACATTTAGGTCAAAGTTTGTTGCGATCCAATCATGCTTTGTGAAAAGGCTTTTACTGGGGGGATGATTTGGATGCCAGCAGCTGAATTATGCATGTGATTTGTAGAGTCTCTGCTGGCAAATAAACATGTGCAAAGAAACTCAGGCTTTTCCCTGCAGCATCATCAGCGCCTCGAACCCAGCTCTGCATCATGGGGACACATGCTGGGTTTTATGGTAGCATTCACCACCAGCTACCTCGGGCAGCATCCCATGGCTGGAACCAGTCTTGCTGCAGGTCTCAAGATGCTAGGACAGAATGTGGGATTTTTCAATGACTTTACTTAACCCTACCCAAAAAAATGCCAAATTAGAGGGCCTGTTCCCAGCAAAGACAAACTGATTGCTGTGTAGGCTTCTCAGGGAGGATGTTCAGATGACAGTTGAGAAGTAGCATGGGACTCTGCCCAGGTGACAATCATGGCTGAAGGAAAGATATGGAAATGGTCCAGCTGCTGGGGTTTGTTGGGGCAAAAAAACTCTCAGGGAAGGATTTAATTTATATATTTAAAAGCTAACAAACCCAAGTGTTTTAGTATCTAAGTATGGAATTCCTGCAAATCAAAGTAATGCAAAGAGCAGAAAGCTTGTTCATGACAGACCAGGTGCTCCACCCCATTTGTGTTCAAGGTGTGCCTTTGACTCAAGCCGAAGGACCACTCATTCTCCTCAGACCATCCCCCAATATGTGTGCTCAAGTGAGGTTGGGCTTTTCCCTTCCACAGAAATCTCTTGGGATGGTAGAAGAAAAAGAGGGAGAAAAAAAAGGAGCACTTCATACTTTTTCTCATTGAGATTCCTCACCCAGTGCCTTTTTCTATCGTTAGAAACCAAAACCAAATCCATTCCTGCTCCTTACAGGTCTCCTTTCACCATTTGCTTTCCAGCTCATCTCTTTTGCTCCAATATGCTGTTCACACAAAAATTTTGCTGTTCTCACAGTTTCTCACATCAGCACCTACAGCGATGCTGGTTGAGTTGCTCTCAGTTTTCCTAGTGCAGCTCTCACAGCCTCTTTCGCCTCATTTTCTCTCCCCTTACTTTCCCCCTCCTCCAGCCTGAGGTTCATCCCAGTTAGAGATCAGCTGGTGGAATCAGGCCAAACTTTTGGAAACATCAGCGTATTACCCAGTTCACCACCACCTGTATGTGGAGAAGAGCCCTAAGTTTATCCTCTGACTGTGCAGGGTAAACAGTGTGAGATGGAAATTGCCGAGATGCTCTGAGGACTCTCCCTTTTACATTCCCTTCCTCCCCAGCCTCCATTTTCATTTGGATGCACACCCACCTGCAAACATTCTGCCCACACCATGTCCAAGCTGCTTTTCCAGCTGGAGGTGGCACAAGCCATTGCCATTGGCAGTTGCTTTCCAATGCTAAGGCTGAAATTCCCATGGTTGTCCTCTGCAAGGAGAGAAACAACTGTCTTAAGAAGGAAGACAAGGACCTTTCCCTTTCCTGGACCAGCCCCTCCTGCAGCCTGGATTGTGACTTGAGCAAACTTCAGGAGCACTTGGCACTAAGCACCTTGCTATAAGGCAGCAGTGTAGGAAGGACAGTGAGACACATTCATGCTCTTAATTATGTCCCAAGCAGCACCTCTGCACCTGTAGTAATGAGGGCTTAGCTACATCCACGGCTGTTAGTGAGATCCTGTTTTACTTCATCCTCATTATAGGAAATAGCCTGCTCAGATCCAGCAGCCGTGGAGATGTTTCCTCTCATGAAGCAGATTGCCTTCTCCTGTCAATTACAAGCAGAGAGCTCGACAGCCCTGTGCAAATTGCTGGATGAGAGCATAAATAGGCGGACATGAGAACCGATTACAGCCTTGGTGGCAGGCTTTCTTAAAACACCTGATTGGAACAGGAAGGTCAAGAGTAATAAAAAGCAGAGAGGTGATGGTGGCTGGCACAGCAGTGCTGTGGAGCCAAGGGGGAGGTGTGGTACCTACCTGTCCCTGCGGAGGTGCAGCCATCCACACTGGCACTGTGGTGGGAGTTAACAGAGGGGCTGCAGCCAAAGTTTTTCTCCCTAGTGAAGAGATTCCCTTTCCTCAGGCTATCACTTTGGTATATATCAGTAAAGTGCAGGCCATAGATGGGAAACTCTGTATCCTTTGGGGAAATGGAAATTATTCTCTTATCTTGCTATACTACCACTAGAAGCTCAGATTTCGCTGGACAATCCAGCACACCTGCAAAGCTCTGAAGCACTTTCTAGAGATAAGCAACCAGGTCTCTGGGCTGAGGTTGCACAGAAACCTTTACCCAGTGCACAGCACTGGTGCTCACACTGCCCACAGCAGCTGCTCTTACCTGAGGAAGCCCAGGGTTAACTTCCATCTTAAACAGACTCTTGTCCTGCTGGGTGCCCATTCCAGAGCACAGGATGAGAAAGTGTGTGTGGATTTTAACCAGTGGTCTTGAAGATGCTTTGTTCAACTCTATAGAACTTGCTGACTCCTCCTGGGCCTGTTGGACCCCTGGAGCTGCCCTGCTGGATCCCTGGAGCCTGCCTTTACTCCTTCCTTTGGGCAAGGTGGTGGCAATGTCTCGGCCCACGGTCAGGGACAATTCAGCAAAGGAACAACTTTCCTGCAACAAACAGCTGAGTGTCCATCTTACAAAAATCACTTTGCTCTGCTCTATAATACATCATTGCTCATGAACTTCCACTGGTCTTCAACCCACTCCCCATTGCCTGGCCTGCATCTTCCTCCGTATCTTCAGCCTGCCACTGTAAGGTCCACACCAACACCAATGTACGTGTGAAGTATCATTTGGGTTTGTTCTGTCCTGCCCATCTCTTCAATAGGTCCGTCCAGAAACCTCTTCTGGGCATCAGCTCTGCACACGAACACCCATCAGCATTTCTGCAGGGTCTGCGGAGGGTATTGATTCCTGCTCACAGAGCAGTTCTGTCTGAAGGAAAGCTATTGTGTTTGCCTGGGTGGGCTTTGAAAGTGGGCCTCTTGGTGCCCTGCAGATCTACTCTTCACCTTTTCACTCCTGCTGTCTCCACAGATCCACTGGAGATGTTCATCTGCCTCACCCCAGCCCCTTTGCTTTCCTTCTAGACCCTTTAGGCAGAGCTGCCTGTGATTTATTTCTTTGTATTTAATTCTGCTAAGTCATATGCACCAGAAATCTGCAGCTGGCAACTCTAGGCTGCTTTCCAGCGTCTCCATCCAGACCTGCCAGCAGACATTTTCAGTTTTGGTTCTCAGAACTCCATTACAGGCTGGTCTCAAAACAGTGGATCCATCAACCCTCCAACTGTGCACATTCAACTCCACAGCCTTAAAGCTGCTACAAATGAGCTGCGAGTTCCTCCTGGATCCTCGAGAGAAGAGGGTATCCCTCCAGTGTCTCTTTCTTCGGCAGAGAGTGGTATCCTCCAGATCTCCGTAGCACAGTTTGGTGCCTTGTTTTCCCTTTTTCCCTGGTTGTAGGCTCATAAACAAAGGCAATTCTTTTCAAAACTGGATCATGTTAAAGCTCTTCTTTATCAGTAACTCCACTTGCCTCTGCAACAAGGTGAAAACAGTGCTTGAATTTCTGCTGCTCTCCTAGAGTATTTAAGTGACACTGAATTGTAGGAGTATCCATCCTCCTGCTGCCTTTCCCTCAGCTCCTCACTCCTGGTTGTGCTCTGCCCTTTCCGCAGGCATTTCTGGGCCCAGGTTCTATTCAGTCACAGGGAAGAAATGAGACTTGTGGTTCATACCTCATAGGAAATTGATTGAAAGTTGAACTAAGAACTTAAGAGAAGAGAGATGGGAAGAAAAAGGAAGGATTTGCACGTCTCAAGTTCATCTCACTTTCCTAAAACCTGACTGAAGGAAGCAAATATGGAGATGTTAAGTCAGTTATAAGGTTTAACAGTGTTGTATGAAACCCCCCAGTAGATGGAATTGCCTCCCCCTGTCAGGGTTTGTCCCTGATCCCAGCCAGGGGCTAAGCACTCTCTCCAGGCAGTGGGCACTTGAGCCTGGCATGCAGTGTGTACAAAAGAGCCTGAAGGAAAAGGCAAGGCTGCTGAAGGAAAACTGGATGCAAATTAGATCTGTGATACAGAGAGCTTGAAATTAAATATAAATTCAACTATAGAAAAGGTTGCCAGAGATATTTAGGATTTGTATATGTGCATTACATATATATATACATACACACACTCATATATATATATTTATAAAGACCAACAAATCCTATCTGTGTTCAACGTGGGCAAGATGTTGCTATAGTAATCTTAATTTTACATTCCTTACATTAAAAAGAAGATTGCATGTTGTTTGGCACTCAGACTGTCTTTTTATTATAACATGTGCTGCATTTAACCCAGTGGGACTTTGTTCTCTACCTCTTGGAACTATGGAAATAGAAATAACTATAAACAATAATGTCATCATCATGGCAGCCTTGGATTCAGTTTCCTTTAAAAAAGGAGGGAAAGAAAAAAAAAGAGGCAGACAAAAAGAAACAGCCAGTACATTTTAGCACTGAATTTAGGCTTGGGTATGAACACGTCCTTGAGGACAGACAGAGACCCAGGGAGCCACACTGGGAGCTGCAGGGGGAACAGGGGAGTCCTGGGTAGGAGCAGGGCAGAAGGAGAGCACCTGCTTCAGATTTCATGTGACACCAGCTGTACATCAGAAGTGACTCCACCAAAGCCAGGAAAGGCACCAAAGGAGTACCAAAGAGGATAGAAAACCAAGTGAGGTACCTGTGCTGCAAACACAGCCTGTGATGAGATGGGGAGCTTCTCCAAAAGATGGCCTGGCACGTGGGGCTCTCTGCCCACATTGAGGGTCTCTGCCTGTAAGTGGAGAACTAAAAATAAAACTCTGACACCTCTCCCAAACCAGTCTCCCTCTCTGGTGGGAGCCCTGCTGGTTGGAAGGTGGCAAAGGGCACCTGGGAGGAATGGGTCTGCACCCCCAGCAGCTGCACACAGCCATATGGCCAGCCTCAAAGCCACCCCCCAACACCTCTGCCCCACAGCAGATAAACCCTACCTTGGTCCCCTTCTACGAGGGATGGGGGCTGCATGAGAGGCTATAGCCTCCAGGATCTGGGCACCCAAGCCCTTCCAGGGAGGAGGACACACAGCACGTTGTCTTTCTGTATTTGCTGGAGCTTCAGGTAGTACTAGACCTGGGGAGGTGTGAGGCTGGGAATCCATGCAGCCCACGTGCACATCCCGTGCTCTGTAGAGACAAGCACTGACTTCAAACATCCGCATCTGACATCAGCTCCCGGGAGTGCTTGTTTTCTCCAAATTGATGGTGTTTACAACTCCAAGCATCTTCTCAGTCATCTGTGATCTCTGGCTGTGAGTGGGTCTCTTCGGGACATTGAATGACAAGTGTTGTTACAGTGCCAAGGAGATGGGACTCTCAACTGCCTGTGGCAGGCAGATTGCTGTGAAATCATGATTTATCTGGAGTTAGATTAAGTTATGTCTCTCTTTCCTGCCTGCCCTGGCAGTGGCTGCATACAGGTATGCTGTATTTCTTCCTCTAAACAGGAGCACACAGGGCCATTTACCAGCAGCTAGAGGTCAGAAGGTGCCCAAATGTAAACTCCAGGACAAAGCTTGTCTGAGCATATTTGAAGGACAGAGCTGACAAGTGACAAACGTCCAGAGCTGAGTTTGCTCTATTTTGCCATACCCCATTGCTTGGGGAAATCCAGGAAAGGAAAATAGGTGAATTACTGTCACCTTCAGATTTAAACCAATGGAGGTTTCAAACAAAATTGCATTGCTTAGACATTCAGAGGGGGAAATACTTACCTAGCGTGCAGAAATAAATGTTAAAGTTTATGAGTCACATAAAGCCTTTTTAGACTGAAATTCCCTTCTGGATGAGAATAGGGATATTTCTCATTGTGATCTTGATCCATCCAATTTATTTGTGGATAAAAAGGATCAGTGAGGGCCTTATTCTCCAGAAGATCTGGCAATGGGAAAAGTTCTGCCAGTGGGGGCTGGATTCCAGTGGACCTGTTTCTCCCCATGATGATTCACACGGGTACCTTTCCCCGCCCAGAGAGGTCCCATCACTCCTGGCTCCTGAAAAAGGTCCTGTTGCCTCTTTGCACTGAGGAGTTTTGGCTTCAATAACAGGTCTGCTCTGTCACGTTGTTGCTCCCTGGGGCCAGGGGACGGGGTGGGGCTCCTCCAAAAAACCCCCCGTTCACAGGCAAAACCAGGCTTTGGAGGAACACAAGGAGCAGAGCAAGGTGGAACACAGGAACCAGCAGGCCAGGCAGGAGGAGGGTGCTCTCTCTCTTTCTCTCTCACTTCTTGCAGCCCTGAGCACTCACCTTGCCAGGACACAGAATGCCAAACACTGGCATTCAGTCGTCTTCCCTTAGCATGTGAGAGGGAGGTGCACCAATGGAATAATGGATGAGACAAAGAGGGGCAGTCCCTGCCCATGGGTGAGCTATTCCCGGGCTGTGGGCACCACACCCCAAGGAGACAGACAGCAGCAGATCCTGGGAGAGGCAAAGGCAGGAAAAACTCATTCATATGCAAAGGGTTTAGATCTTAGGGAGACTTGCAGTGAGTTCATGCAGCACAGAATGAGCCTGCCCAGACTTCTCTGCCTTTTGGAAACAGACATTGTTACTTCAGGAGCCTTAGGCCTTGTGGAAAAAACACCACTGCATTCATTGGTGATGATTTATTTGGGAAGAAGCCTCATTTTTCACTGATCATATTAGAAGCACAGAATGGATTACAGCATGGAGTAACCCTGATAGCTGAGAAATTCAGTGTATGCAAATGTGAGCCTTAAACGGCTCATTCTGTGAAAGATTGCCTGTAGCTGGGATGAGTTGGAGATGTGGCACCAATGAATAGGCTGATATTTAAAAGCAGAGGCTCTGCCACAAGGTACAACACAAGGTCTACTGACATTTACAAATGCAGCTGCTCCCTGTGAGCACACTTGCATCTCAGCTCTGCAAACCTGCTTCTTTTGCTGCAGAACCCTGTGCCCGATACACATGCACATGTACACCAAAAGACTGCTAAAAACAGACAACTCAGTCATCTGTAGCATCCAGAGTCTCCCAAGACCTCCCATACTGTTCCCTTGTACCTAAACTGCTGCCCAAGAATGGCCAAGAGGTAGCACCAAGGGCCTAGGGTTGTTTCATCCTCTCCCACCTCCTCCAGCTCCTCAGAGCTCAGACTTTAGAGGGGAATAAGTTCAGGTGTGAAGAGGGATGAGGTGAAACTTGTGTTTTGCCTGGACTGATGCTGCCCTTTGCCTGGGTCACCTGGTGCATCCTCCCTTGGGTATCCCTTGTGGACCCAGGCTGGACTCACCACCTCCAAGCAGAACAGGGATGGACAAGGAGGCACAGGCATGCTGTGCAGTGTGTGGCAGCTGCCTGAAGATGGCAAGCCAGCACTGCAGTTTATAATACATGCAAATAACCCAGCTGGAGGAAGAAGGGGGCTCCCTACAAATGAGAGGGCTATATTTTCTTGGCAGCCCATGTAATGCCAGAGCAGAATTTAAATTGCGGTGTTTATCAAACAAGTCTGAGCCTCTTTTTCTTTCCTCTTCTTTGTTAAATGCTACCCATCTTGCAGAATTTTGAGCAGTACTCCTGGTACTGCACCAGTCCTCAAGCCCAAATGCAAAGTCTGAGGAAGAAATTGCAATGTATCCTTTGGCACCAGGGAGCCATCGAGCTTATGTGTGCATGCAATAATTTATCCTAAGCCTTCTAGTGGCATTTTATGTCTTTTTGCTGTAGTGCTATTACAGCTTTGATTACTCCATTTTTATGTTTGTCAGCACAGCATATGGGCAAGATAATTTGTATTCAAAGTATTAAACTGGTAATGTAAATTATTAAAGATCCAATTCATAAACCCATTACACACCATATGCAGATTTCTTCCCCTTAATTCCCCCCTTCTCCTCCTCCTCCTCCCCATTTTGCAGACCTGGCTTCACACAGCTGGAGCAGGACAACTACCAGCTCCCATCCCATGGGCACCAGGTTTGTCAGGTGAAGTGAGTTTCAGGTGAAGAACCAGCCTCTTCTTTTTACTGCTACCCTGTGCACAACTCATTCATCCGCAGGGGCCAGTTGCCCATCAGCTCATCTCATTTTGGCACCTTCAAAGAGAAGAGAGGAAGCTGTTTCCCGTTTTTACTCCAACCCCTATGTACAGCAGAGTAGGTACATCTGCCAGTGCAGCCATTGCAAGAAGGCACTGGAGTGGGCATAGGAGGAGAAGCAGACAATCACTGTGGCAGTCCCATCTCATGCCCATCTCCAGCTCCACACATGCAAGGCAACTTGGCTCTGGTTTTGTGGCAGGGCCTGCTGCACCTGTGGTAACACTCAGCCTCATGGGCAACAAGTCACCTCTGCCCGTGCTCGGCCCCAGGAGGATTCCAGCAGCCCCTCTGAAGGGCTGGGGGCAGTGAAACCCACCAATCCTGCATGGAAATCAGGCTGTTCAGCTGTAGCCCTGCCATAACAGGCATCGCCTTACAATAGCTGTTTACCAGACCATACACAGTGCCATTGTGTTGAGCAGATGCCGTCTTCTGTTTTTCTCATTACCAAGATTTACTGTCTTATAAGCTTATTATTAACCGAGGCTTTAGGCTTCCTTCAGGGCTGAGGCCGAGGGGAATGGAATCCCCCAGCACTCCTGTTTGCAAGAGCATCCCTTGGTTCTAGGTGGTGGCAGCTTGGGTGTAGGAGCCATCTCAATTGGCGTGGGATTTTAGCAGGCAGAAGCCCTCTTTTGGCTATAGGGAGCTGGATACAAACCAAGGCCCTTTTCCCTGGGAAACAAAGCTCACCACCCCAGGTTCCTGATCTCAGTTGGTAGGAGGCCTTTATCTCTTCCAAATCAGCCTTGGTTCAAGGTGGGGGCAGCTTGGGTGTAGGAGCCATCTCAATTGGCGTGGGATTTTAGCAGGCAGACGCCCATTTTTGGCTATATGTTGCTGGGCACAAACCAAGGCCCATTCCTCTGGAAAACAAAGCTCACCACCCCAGATTCCTGATGTCAGTTGGTAGGAGGCATTTATCTCTTCCAAATCAGCCTTGGTTCAAGGTGGTGGCAGCTTGGGTGTAGGAGCCAT
>VZTB01014845.1:242990-257480 GCA_013397245.1 Thryothorus ludovicianus | reverse complement strand
GTTAGGGTTAGGGTTAGGGTTAGGATTTATGTTAGGGTTAGGGTTAGGTTTAGGGTTAGGGTTAGGGTTACGTTTAGGGTAAGTCCTCCCCATAAAGTGTTCTTATTGCTTGCTTGCCTGCTTGTATTAGGCTTAGGGCTAGGGTTAGGGTTAAGGTCAGGGTTAGGGTTTGGGTTAGGGTCCGGGTAAGGGTTAAGGTTAGGGTTAGGTTTAGGGTTAGGTTTAGGGTTAGGGTTAGGGTTAGGGTTTGGGTTAGGTTTATGGTTAGGGTTAGGGTTAGTCCTCCCCATAAAGAGTGCAGCTTACTTGCTTGCCTGGTTTGGTTAGGGTTAGGGTTATGGTTAGGTTTAGGGCTAGGGTTATGTTTTTTTCTGGCAATTGGGACCTGAATACGAACAAAGGCCGTTTTTTCTGTGAATGAAAGCTTNGTTAGGGTTAGGGTTAGTCCTCCCCATAAAGAGTGCAGCTTACTTGCTTGCCTGGTTTGGTTAGGGTTAGGGTTATGGTTAGGTTTAGGGCTAGGGTTATGTTTTTTTCTGGCAATTGGGACCTGAATACGAACAAAGGCCGTTTTTTCTGTGAATGAAAGCTTACCACCCTACGTTTCTGATGTCAGTTGGTAGAAGGCATTTGTCTCTTCCAAAACTGTTTTGATTTTAGGTGGTGGCATCTTGGGTGTAGGAGCCATCTCAATTTGCGTTGGATTTTACCAGGCAGACGCCCATTTTTGGCTATAGGGAGCTGGGCACGAACCAAGGCCCTTTTCTCTGGGAAACAAAGCTCACCACGCCAGGTTCCTGATGTCAGTTGGTAGGAGGCCTTTATCCCTGGACCCAGGGAACTGACACATGGCTTAGGGCTACCTCCAAACCTGGAATCCTCCACTTCACAGGAAAGGCTTTGACAGCCCAGACGAGTAACACGGAGCTGCAGGGTGCTCTGTCCCTGCCCTGGGGTATCCCAAAGCCCCTGGGCAGCCCCTCAGGCTCTCCCCCCGGTATAGAGCAGTTTCAATGTTTTGTGTTGCCAGCACTTCTGCAAAGTTACATTACAGCAGAGGAAGAATTGGGACTGCGACGCTTAAGTGCATTTAGCGTATGTAAAAACAGGCAGGTTACCTAACCTAAAATCCCTCTCAGCACACAAAAAACCTTTCTGGCCCTGCTTTTAAGGCAAAATACATGCCTCCTCCCACCCTGGGACAAAAAGGAATATTTTGAATCCAGCTTTGCAGAGGTTTGGCTTCCAGGGTGCCCACAGGTGACCACAGCAGTGTTGTTCTACTTCTTCAGACCTCCATTTCCCCAGCCAAAAGGGGTGGCTGGCACAGACCAAGAGGCAGGATCCCTGGTATCCTGGCCCTAGAAAAGGAGCTGTTTTACCTGTGTATCCACACTCCACCCAGTGCCAAGAAATCGCCCTTGGAAGCAGCTCCCTAGGCTTCTACCCAGAAAAAACATACAACAACATTTCAACCCAGCAGGACACAGAAGTACACTAAAAGTAAAAATGCTGCCAGTACCTAGAACTCAGCTCTGCTCCCCCAAGCAAAAAAAAAAAAAAAAAAAAAAAAAGACGTTTTCACAGNAAAAAAAAAAAAAGCAGTTTTGCCAGGAAAAGACAAGAAAACAAGGCAACACAGCAGGAGTCACTGGACATTGGTGCTGTACCCAGAGCTTCACAGGTCAGATTAGTGTGTGTAGTTGACGAGTAAAACAAGAACATCCCCACAAATTATGAATTTCGCCGGGCTTTCACACAACCTGGCCACACATTGCTGAGTCAGAACTTTCAGCAACACTGCCACACAGCTGCCATCCTGCTCACTCCTCATTTCTGCTTTAATTCCCTTGGACATCGTGTCCAGCAGCGATGGCACTGCCAGACACAGAGTATGGTGGGAATTACACTGCTCCCCTGAACAAGGTGTCTCTCAGTGCCACCTGGCTCAGTGTGATGCTTCCTACCTGTGGCAGGCACAATGCTGCTCCAGCAGCAGTGGATGTGTGCTGGGAGCCCTGCGAGGCTCCAGCTGGGTACAGCCACATTTGGGTACACTACAGTGTGGCCAAAATTGAAGCTGCCAAGGCAAGGTATGCAGGAAAAGGATAGAAACATGAGCAAGGTGCAGAAAGGGAGCACATGCAGAGAGGCTGGGAAATAAATTACTTTTTGGGAAAAAACAAACCAAACCACTATTCAGTTATTTCTATTCACAAGATATTTGTAATTCCTTCTCCAATACTGTTTTCAAAAAAAGCAGAAGGATTTTTCAACTCCTATTTCATCATCAAATCAGGAAGACCCTGCTCCATCCCCACTCTGATGACCAAGCCACGAACCTCACGCCTGTAGGGATGAGGGTGAGGGGTTGGGAGTGAGAGAGGGATGGAGCAAGTGGAGATGGCCCTGGGCAGACAGTGCTCCAGAGCAGATGCTGCTGGTGGCAGAGGCAGCCCTGCACTGTAACAATGGGCTCAACTTCGGGAGAACTGGGCTCTACACATGGGAAGGATTCAGAAGTGCAAGCTGTGTTTTCTCCTTCTC
Organism: Thryothorus ludovicianus; assembly: GCA_013397245.1. Classification (NCBI taxonomy): domain Eukaryota; kingdom Metazoa; phylum Chordata; class Aves; order Passeriformes; family Certhiidae; genus Thryothorus; species Thryothorus ludovicianus. The sequence goes on along the minus strand of VZTB01014845.1, from coordinate 254,933 downwards.
CCCCATGCATTTGCTTTTCTGTTGGGCTCTGCAGAGCTGCCCCTGCCCAAAATCACAGCGGGCACTGTGCAGGCAAGAGCCTGAGCATCTGCTGTGCATCACCAGCCACTGGGACGCATGAGGTTTCGTCCCAAAACCTCGGAGCAGCAGGCAGAGGTGGGGCATGCAAACAGTGTCATCAGACCAGAGCATGTCCCTCCGGCGTCAGAGGGGGAGCTTGCACGCACAGAGCTCCGCTGGGGAGGGTGGGGTCCTCCGCAAATAACAACAGTAACTGTTATTTTGGAACATATCCACAGAGAGCCACCGTGATGCCAGCGCGCTGTTCATTTTCGGCGCCTATAACCCACATTAGAAAGACACAACCCACCCCAGCAGACGAGTTAAACAGCAGGCTTCCAGATGTCCACCCGCTCGCCCATCTCAGACTCCTAATCCCCTACTTTGTCTGAGCTCTAGCTCATTTCTGATGCATTCAGATTATCCAGCGAGCATAACTGCTAGTGAACATCTGAATATTTCCCCCTCCATCTCACATTTCACCTTAGAGGAGAAGCACTCCACAGAGCCCAGGGTCTTCTTTATCAAGCCAATTAGTGCAACACAAAAGCAGTGAATAGGACCACGCAAAGCTCAATGGCCTGTAAAATCCCCAATATTTTGAGACTGGCTGAGGCCAAATACGACTGCTTTAAAAAAAAAAAAAAAAAAAAAAAGGGAAAGCCTAGGGTGAGTAAACCGGAGTGCTGGCCTTTCCAACCACATTAAAAAGAAAGCACAGCAAATCTGTGCAACATACAAGGCAGTTCATGGATCATAACAAAAAGTTTACAAACAGAGCAGCTGTAACTCCCTCTATAACATTGGAGGACCCAAGTTTGTAAGGAACAAAAGGAAATGATTAACAGGGGAAATATGCATGGTAGAAAAAGACTTTTTAGTTCAAAAAAGGATGTCCATATTTAGAAACACTTGATTCCTGTTGTCAGGGCCTTGCTTTTCCTGAATGTGTTTCTCTCCTGTGAAAGAAAGAAGTCACAAAGGGAGTTTGTGTACAGCCATATCACATGCACACAGGGCACCACCGATTTTTCTCCAGGATTAAGGGAAAAATGCAAAGGATTCCATAGCAAACAAATAAAAACTTAAAAATAATCATGTCCATATTTAGGAGAAGGCTTCTAGCAAACCAGCAGCTCCTCTAGCAGGATCCCCTCTCCCACTATGGGTACCCTGAGCCCTTGCCAGGGTAGGCTGCCACCACAGAACCCTCCCTGGGTGACTTGCATGTGGCAAGAAGGTGGTTCTCACTCCCCTGGGCTGTGGGGCTGGAGGCAATCCTACTCCAGATCACAGGGATCTGCATCTCTGCTCTGGGAGAGGCTCCTGCTACAGGGTCCTGCCACCTGCTCTAGCACAGCCTCACCAACAAAGCATGGTCTGGAAGGGAGTAAATGGAAAAAAGACTCTACCAGAGCACCTCTGATGGGCAGGAACCTTGTGCTTGGCAGGATGAGAATATATATGAAAGTGCTTCCCACCTACACATTCACTAAGACCTTATCCTCCCCCCACAGCAGCCTATTCGTGTCCCTGCCACGAGGTGTGCCCAGCACAGCCTAACATGTTTCACTGGCAATAACCACCTCCATGAGAGACCCGAGCACAAACAGCAGCAAACATTTGAGGCCACCCCTTCCCTTTCATCCATAGCTGCTGCTGAACCTCGTCGCTCAGGGCCGGCTGTGAAATACAGCACCATATGGTCCCCGGCACAGGGAGAGACCCTGTGGGCTGGATGCCGTCTGCTCAAGACCTGGAGACCCGTACCCCTCAGCTGCCTCCTGCTCCTGTTTCTCACCTCCATCACAACTGTTAGGCCCCACATGGGTTGGCTGGGAGAGCACACTCCCTGTCAGCAGCAGCTCCCGCATCCCTGTAATGTCCGCCCTCATCCTGGTGCTGCTGTGAGCACAAAAATCTCAGAGGGATAGCAACAGTGAGTGTCTGAGCTGGCACAGAGCAACAGCCCATGAAAGCTGACATCTTCTCTAAAGCACCTGGCTACCGGGAAAACACAGTCCAGGCTGCTTCTAAAACTTAAATGCAAATCACACTATCACAAATAAGTCTTTGGGTCAGATGTGCTGTCCACATCTACCTAGAGAGTTAGGCAGGGAACAGGAGGAGAGGGTGGGGCATCCACAGTTCCTCATGGGCAACTTCTCTCTAACTTCTAATCTAAACCTACTCTCTTTAGTTTAAAATAATTCCCTCCTTGTCCTATCACTATCTGCTGGTGTTAAACGTCACTTTCCCTCTTTTTCCTAAGCCCCCCTTAAGTAATGGAAAAGTCAAAGGGCTGAGCTTTACATTCTCCCCAAGCAGAGCACTGAAAGGGGTTCTGCCTTTTAGTGGCACTAAAGGCTCATTTGTTCCCTCTTAGCAGAGATGCACGGGGAACAGTAGAAAACAAACAAGGCTTAGCTCTTCTGTGTTCAAAACCATTGAAAGCCTTTTGCAAGTCACTCTCAAGGTTCAAAATATGTGGTCTAGTGGATTTTTTTGCTAGACAGCTCTAGTGGGAATCACCAACAAATGGAACACAAGTGACCAGTGAGTAATTAGACAGTCTAATGCTAACCTCACCTAGGGGAAGGTGCCCCTGCTTATGGCAAGGAGGTTTGAACAAGATGATCTTTAAGGTCCCTTCCTACCCAAACAATTCAAAGATTCTATGATTCTATTTGTCAGGTTCTATTCCACTTGCAGACACGTCCTTTGAAGAAAGGGCTCTCTTTTAAGAGTTTTACTGACACCTTGATCTTTGAGCTTGGTTTGAAAAACCTCCCAGCATCTTGCAAAATTTAAGTTACTATATGAAGCAAAAAATAAAGCAACAGAAGAGCCAGCATGTTTCCTTCTGCTCTCCCTGCTGCTGGGGAGAAATCCTAGCCAGGACCTACAGGTAGTAATGCCTTAAACATCTGCAGAAGCCAAGCCCATGGAAGATCCCGTCTGAGCACTGAAGCTAAAGAGAACAAAACTCAACCAACATATTTTGTAAGAAAATAGGAGACCAAATTGCCCTGCTTACACCTTTCTCAAGCCTCTTTTACAGGACCTGTATTACTGCTGGCACAGTCAGGTAACACACAGTAAAAGAGCAATCATACAGTCATTAGCAGCAGAAAAGAGGCATTTGTCTCAAGCAATCCCTCAAATCACTTCATCCTGCTATGGGTATTAATTTTCTAAACTAAATAAAGCAAATTTTAAGCTTCACAAAGCAGTTAAAAACACTTACAAGCTATAAGCTCTTACAACAACAAAGCCAGGCCACGTTTGATTAATATTTTTAAAATGAGCATTTTTCTGACTTGAAATAGCTGAGGGAGCTTTACAAGTGGAAGGGCTGGGAAGAAAAAACAACTTTGACACAGCATTCTACCTGTCCCCCCTCCTCACACAGGTTTGGCTAGTGGTGTGTGACACTAGTGCAGAGGGGCTACTCTGGCTCCCCAGGTGTCCCACAGGGAGCACTGAGCCAGAGGAGGTGGCAGGTGTGGAGGCAGAGCAGCACCACTGCACTCACGGGCTCAAAAGTTGACCACAAACACCATCAAAATACTCAGACCCATATCAAGGTTGGGCTCCCAGCTGTGGTTTGCCTGGCTGCTGAATTCAGCCAGAGACATGAAGTCAACTGTGTCAGAGGACACAGTTACAGGACAGGCATCCTTTTACCACAGCTAATGTATTTTTATCTCAACAAGACAAATGTGTGCTTTTATGCATCCCAGCCTCCAAAGGTCTTAGCCCCAGCACAGCACCAGTTTGCTACTCCACAAAACATTCAGGCTCTCCAGTCCTGGGGAAGTCACCTACCACCCCTGGTCCTAAAGCCCTGGCTTAGCTACTTCACAGGTGTTTCTGTGAGGCCATGCCACATCCAAGAGCAAGAGGAGGAGTTACTCACCACCCAGGATACAGAGCTGTCAGCTCCAGTACGGCTGTGCAGCTTCCTCCTGCCTAATTTAGGGATCCAGGTGCAGGAGGGCACCCAGGGAAGAACTCTTGGCAGCAGACAACTCCAATCAAGAGCATTAGCACAGGCAAGGAGACATCCCCCCCATCCACACATTGCTTTAGCACACAGAGATCAGATCTGCTGAAAGGATGAGATTTTTGCAGAGCACTTTGAACACATTACTAAGTACTGCCCAAGCAGGGGCAGGCACACACCAGAGTCCAGCCTGCAAAAGGGGATGAAGACACTTCACAGGGCACAAAATACCCTGTCAGGCACGCTGGTTATTCAGTCCCTTCCCACTGACACATTTAGAGAGCAACTGCTTGGTGACAGGGCCCCCAGCACTCTTTGTTTGCAGCACTGCTGTGATTTGCAATTCAGTTTATCGCATTAAGATGTGGTGCTAGCCCTAGAAAGAAATAAACATACCACTTGTCATAGTTTCTCCCATTATCTTTCAGAGGAAAGTGAGCTTGGGTGAATATTTGTAGAGGGGAGTTTGAGGCTTGTCAGAAAGCACTGCCAGAAAAGCAGCATCCTATCTCCTTGTCCAAGCTCCCCAAAACCAGCAGCAGAAAAAGGAACTTGAGAAATGTCCCTCTGCTTGTTGAACAAGAGCCTGAGTGAGCAGAGGGAAAACGTAAACTCGAGGTGGCTGCCAGAATTGGCTGGAGGCTGGAAGTAATTCACCTGCCACCTGCTGAGCCAGGACCAACAGAAGCCCTTGCACCTTGCTGCTGCATCTGCAGGGTTTACTAGGAGTGACTAAAATTTCCTAAAAATAAGCTGTTCAAAGAGAGATGCTTTGATTGTGTTTGTATCCTCTGTCCCATCCCCAAAGCAGATTCTCCTCATCCTAGGGAGATAAGCTAGGATTTTTAATTAATTTTTTTATAGAAAACTAATACACTCCTTCCCCACAGATGTGCTAGGTTCCTGACACAGCAGTAGGAAACCAGCCTGCAATGTAGTTTTCCTTGTGACTGCTTGTGAGGAGTGACCACCACACCCATGGTGGGACACCCCTCATGCAGTCTAAGTGCTCAGATTTGTCTCACACCGAATATTTACCATATCTCAACTCAATTTTGGAATATCTAGGCTACAGAGCAATGGGGCTGTAGCCACTGACACTCTGGGTCATGCTAAGACTCCCAGGCTCATTTTCAGCAGAGGTAGATTCTGCTCACACAGAGCAGCTCATCCCATTGTCCCCGAGATGGTTTGATTCAGAGCAATGTGAAGCATTTTAGTAGCAACTGTGTTCTTGTTTGGACAGTCCGGAGAGCAAACCAAACAGCATTAACTAAGGGAAATGACCTGCATGACATGGGTCAATGCTGTCTCTGCCCCACACCACCATCATCACACTTTCTCTTGTGCAAAAGTTCTCAGATCTCTGACATGTGTTTAGGCATCCAGAGGGACCATCCCACCCAGTCAAGCCTTCCTCTGCCTCCCCCCAGCAGTAAGTGGGTTTTAATAGCTGCAGAACCAGCACCATCCCTGTTTCTTAGCTGAGCCCTGCTCCCTCAGCCCAACTTCAGCAGGGACAGGGGCATCAAGACATCACATTTTGGAAACATAAGCAGTCTCACAGTTAGTTTTACCAAATTCATCTCTTCACCCATCCTCTCCCTTTGCCCAATCTATTTTATCCTTACCCTTCTCTGCATATCATGGAGTTAATAACAGACATATTTACTTTTCCTGGCTTAAGACTTAAGTTTAACTAGAAATCTGAATTGTGCAGCAGCAAAAAGTAGAAATGTCTTCTCTGAAACACCACAAGCATTTCAAAGCAGAGAAAAAGAACATTTGAAGGGTGTTCTATGAAAATAATGGAGCTGGGTGAAATTAACCAACTCCCAATATTTGCGATGACATGTCAGAACACAAAACAGTGTGTGGGGGAAATTATGTGTTATTTATATGCATTCATAGTAGGGCATTTATCAATAGCAGAGTGTTCAGGGAAGAAACATCACCACTACATCTGCAGTATATGAGTCCCTGGAGTCCTGCAGTAGTGCTACATTGAACAGCATCCCCAAGGAATGCCACAGTTTAGGTGTGTGCAGGGCAGCAACAGGTAGTGCACTCTAAGGTCCAAGACCTTGATCAAGATCTGCAACTTAAATGGATTTCCAATATAAGGAAGACAAAGAGGTGTCAGCTCTAGTCCTCATTTGCTGATACTATCAATAGGGGCTCAGCTCACTAGCAGTTAATTCAAAGCCAAGCTTGATTTGCACAACAGTGATCTACACTAAGTCCCATATGTGGCTAAGGGGAGATTTTTGCCAACTAGACAATAGAAACAGCATTGGAGGTCCTGAACTGATGCCATCACTTTTTTTTCTGCTCCACCGCTTCCCCATCAAATTTCCACAGGCTGGGATCTCCAGCTGCCTACTCCCTTGCATCAGAAGACATGCAGGAAGGGTAGCAAATACAGAAGTACCTATTTCTTTTCCAGATGCAGCTTTATTGAGGCTTTTAAAATGCAACTACCCACAAAATAGGGACAAATCTCACTTTTTTTGTGCATTAAAGGTAGTAAAAAATACCATAATTAAGCAACTATAGAAGTATTTCTGAGTGATTCAACAGTCACTTAGCCTTAAAAATGAAAGTTGCTACCTGTTGCTATGTTTCATGAAAGTTTCTTAGCCTGCTCCATTCTGAAAATTTTGCTTTCTGGTTTTAGTCCATCTCAACACTAGATCTGACTGTTTTGCCAAGCTGTTGGTGAGAAGCTGTCACGGTTGTTGAGAAGACAGAGGAAGCCAGAAGTGCTACCCAATTAGGCAACTAAGTAGTTTTTACCACATTCTAAAGTTAAGGCCTGTAAACCTGGACCCCATTAATCTCCAACTTGGCTCAAAAGCAGAGGTGGCAGCAGCCCATTCCCAGAGTTTGCACCTGTGAGCACTGTCTTCTGAAACCAGCTGAACACAACAGCCCACAGCTTTGCAAGTATCCTCACACCCCCAGCTACCCTCCACCAAGCAAGCACCGACTGCTAGAGCCAGCACAGGGAAGGAATTCAGGGCTAGCGTGGGGGTGCCATAGTTTTCCCAATTCGTGCTGTTCCCATGCCAAGGAAAAACAAGGTTATAGTCACCAGTTAGAGACCAGGTATTCCCTTTATCCTTCAAGCACCACAAAACATCCCCAGCTTGGGTTTGGAAAGAAGGCAAGACTTTAACACAGCCAGCTGGTGACCAGAGGGCAAAGAGACCTGCTGCTACCCCAACCCACAGCCCCCAATTCCTACTGAAACTTGTGTCATTAGAGAAAGGACACAGACCAAGCACCTGCACCACGCTCCTACTTCAGCAGGGAGTTAGACTTTAGGCGCCTGGCTCCTGCCATGAAACAAGAGGCTAGAAAAAACCACAAGTCTGAAACAGTTTAACACAGGACAAAAAAGGCACATTTTAATATGTACAGCAATGCATTTGGGCTATAAATTTACCCAACACAACTGAAAAAAATCCAAACTATGCTTTTATACTTATTCCATGGTGTCAGCCTTGTTCCTAGCCACCTACCTTTCTCTGCAACTCTGAATGCTGCTATATACACACACAAACAAACAATTACGTCATGAATGTTCATTTAGGCTCCCAAGTTCAAGTAATAAAGTTCAAACTTGCATAGCATCTTTTGCCACTCAGCCATAAACAGTTACGATTGCATATTAGCTGGAGCAGCCATCTCTTTCAATTCAGCCAGTTTTGGCTGGCCACCATTTTTAAAATTTTTTTTTTTTTTTTAATCCTTGAGTCAGAATGTTTCCTAAGTCACCAGCCCTGAGGGATGCCACAGACTTCAAAATGAACCTCTTGCTGTTGTTAAGATCCTCTTAAACCAGAAATTTAGAGTGTTGTCAAGAACAGTTTTAAAAATGTAATACTGTTTATTTTGCTTCAAAAACATTTCAGCATTCTAAACATACAAAAAAAACAGAACGTTGCAAATTTGTTTAAGTACAGAGTGTTTTTGAACTTCAGTTGCTGCTCTGGCTCTTCACTTAGTTGACCATGAAGAGATGTCTACAGTTTCAGTTTAAAAACTACCGCACTTAACTAAAAAAACCCATACACTTCTCATGCCAGCTGAACCCCCTTCCACAACTAAGAATGGCAGCAGAATGCTATTTCACTATATACAAAAAGACAACTTTAAGCTAAATGGACGCCCACTGTAGTGTAAATAGATCTACCCTCACAGTGCATGCTTTGGGCCATGGCACCCCGGGGAACGTACAGCCTTTCCAAGTAATCACTGCTCCTCTAAGGCATCATCACTCTAAGCATGTACCACAAGAATCTGTCTAGTTTTTACAAACTATAGATATGTACAGTTTATAACCCAGGATTTTCTAGCCAATAACCATATAGTAACACCACCTTACAAATTAAAAAAATGCTTGAAACATTTTTAAATGCTTTGTTACACCAACAGCAAAGTGCACAGAGTTAGGAGAACACTAGAGCGCCTTTTCATTTTAAAAATGTTTGGAAATATGTACAACTTTGATACAGTTTCAGGGTGCTCACTACACCCATGGCCACTTCATGTAAACCAGTTACAATTTCTAGAGCACTTTTAGAAACTACAACGCGATCGGAATCCAATTTTTTTTTAATTAAGCCTAATAAGGGCAAGAGACACCATCTCAAATAAGAGGTGCTTCATTTATGGTGTTTCCCCTACTCTATGGTATTCACATGGAGACAAGTATTGTACAGTTTTATTCATCATCATCATCTTCATCCTCCTCTTCTTCATCCTCCTCCTCCTCTTCGTCTTCTTCCTCTACCTTTTTCCGAGCAGCTTTGGTTGCTGCTCCCTTTGCGCCATCAAACTTTCCTTTAGACTTGTAGTCTGCAACATCCTGCAAAGTCAAGGGGATGTCTTAATTTGCTCTAAGCAGCAAACATACACAGCATTTGTACAGCAGCAGGCATAAAGGTAAAGGGACTGGCCTTCCCTGGCTGCAACCCCCAGGGGGACACAGCCAGCACAGGAGTACAGAGGTAGGCAGACACCTAAGCATGCTCATGAATCATGGAGGTCTTGAACCCTGCGTTCATGGCTATTTCTCTGAGGAGGAGAAGAGAACCCAGCCTCTCAAAGTTTCCTGACAACGGGACAAAACTCCTGTAACAGCACAGCAAGCCCTGTGTGAAGCAACACGAGCAGCCCCTGCTGCACATCACTGGGAAAAGCTCTCCCTCCTTGCTGAAATCTGCCTGTGGATCTCTATCCTGCTCTGCCCCAAGCAGTGCAAAGCTTGGCTGTAACTATGCTGGGGCCACCTGAGCAGGGTCTACATTACAAAAGCACATCAACAAAAGAGCTGGTACAGAGAAGGCACAAGTGACAACTCTCCTTACCTTCTCGTACTTCTCCTTCAGTTTAGCTGCCTTATTATTGTAAGGCTGCTTTTCTCCATCACTAAGGTTGTTCCACATTTCACCCAGTTTCTTTGCTACATCCCCAATAGATATGCCAGGGTTTGTGGACTTGATCTTGGGGCGAAACTCCGAACAGAAGAGGAAGAAGCCAGACCTTGGGAAGAAACACCAAAGGACAGTCAGGATTTGCAGCAGTATGCCCAGGGAGCACCCCTTCCTCCATCTCTCCCCTACAACACTGACACATGCATGAGCACATTGAGTAGAAACTTCTTTTTTTAACTTCAAAACATATTTAAGCTTGTGGCTGATTTTGAATTTTACACTGCCCAGACCTGCAGTGTTCACTCAATGCTCTTTTTTAATTAAGTGTTCTGTACCCCCTAACCCAATTTCATCTCAGATACACAAGTCTCATTGTGACTCAGCCACTTCCATCACTACAACTTTAAGAGTATCAAGTATTGACAATTTGTGTCAGTGCCCTCCACACTCAAGACCACCAGCTGCCTAGAAGATTTATAAGACAGTATTACTACCAATCCTGCTACAGCAACACTGTGTCCCATCTCCTTCCTGGAAACCCATGTGACAGAGAGAGTGTGAAGATGAACCTTATGAATTTAATAAAAGTTACTCAGTTACTCACGGTGGTCGCTTTGGAGCATTGGGGTCCTTCTTCTTCTTGCCACCCTTAGCTGGTCCATAGTCCTTCATTTCTCTATCATATCGTACCTTATCAGCCTTTGCCATTTCATCAAATTTAGCCTTTTCCTTACTTGACATGGTCTAAATAACCAAAACATGAGACACCAAACTTGTGATTAACCAACTGTTCAATAGCTGACAAACTTAAAGTAAACAAGCCAACACGTATCAACCCGACATGAGAGTTTCAGAATTTGTTTCCTAACTGGACCACCTCGAGGACGAAGGTGCTGTACTGGAAATCCCAGCCACCACAGACATACTCAGCAACAGGGAAGCAAAAGAAATGAGACTAGCACAGTCAGAGTCCTTCAGGACACACACCTGGAAGGTAGTAGCTGCTGAAGGGCATTGCTTGGGAATTGTAAAGAAGGCCAGACTCTAGCAGAAGCATCCAAACGGGCAGATACACAAGGCTAAAACGTTTAGTATTGCAACAGGCTTCAGCCTCTATGTGCCAAGAACAGCACATAGACCAAAACAGCACCGGCTCCCCTCATGTTCAGACACACACACACAGAGCATCCTAACAGATACTATAAGAAGTTATCCCTTCAGGAAGTCACAAATTAAGGTACCTTCCACCTCTCTGAGCACTTCTTGGAAAACTCTGCAAAGTTGACTGGAACCTCTGGGTTCTTCTTCTTATGTTCCTCACGGCACGTCTGCACAAAGAAGGCATAGGCAGACATCTTGCCCTTGGGCTTCTTCGGATCACCTTTAGCCATCTTGACTCTGTAGGGACAGATGAAAAAATAACAAATGAATGATCTATAGATGAATGCATACACCTATGGTGTACATATATTTATATACACACACACTCCTCCCCACCATCTTCTGACCTCATGTCCCACCAGTAACATACCTCTTTCTTTCCCCTGACACCCCTTAGCATGCCTAATAGGGAGACAAATTATTCTCCCTTGATACTTAGGTTGCAGACAAGCCAAGGGAAACCAGTCACTGGATTTAAATGTTACATTAATACATATTTACATCATGGCCAAAGACTGGAGACAGCCTATTAAATATACATACTTCTGCCTATTAAGTGTTATATATGAACTAATATAATGTATCTGTTTTAGTTGGCTACCACATTGGGGCTGGAGTGGCATGCACAGTGCCAGGTAGTGACTTATCCCTTCAGGAGCTGGAGCGTACGTGTAGTAGCTGCTGCCCAGGTAAGAAGGTAGGACAAATTAGTTGCCTCAGAGAAGCGCAATAACCTTTAACATAAAAAAAGGGCACAAATAAAGGCTGACTTTAACCACAATAGGACCCATGGAGCCCTGAGAGGTGAACTGTGCTTGCTCTTGCTCCACCAAGTGACACATGTTTGAGGTATAGTGGTCAGTGCAAAGATGCAATCAGCAAGTTACTTAAACGATGGTACTAACTTTTGGGCTCCGTTTCTTTTCCTGCTTCCATATTAAATTTTCCCCGCTTAAGAAGAAAAACCATAAGCCTGCAACAGTATTTTCTATTTACAGCTTCTAACACACTTGAAAATTTAATTTTTATTAGCACAACGTTAATATTTAATTGCGCCCTTTAACCCGCCAGGTGCAGCAGAAGCAGCCGTACGCCGCCCTGCCCGGTCCGGCCGCTGCCGGGACCCCGCCGCCTCCGCGGGGGCGCAAAAACCCGCGGTACCGGGGCGCGCAGCCGGCCCCGCTCCGAAGTTGTGGGCGAGCGGCCCGCGGCGGTCGGTCCAGCCCAGCCCGGCCCGGCCCCGCGCCCCTCCCGCATCTGCGCCCCCCCAAGGTC
>VZTB01014845.1:205602-242664 GCA_013397245.1 Thryothorus ludovicianus | reverse complement strand
CTAACAAAGGCTCCCGTGCAGCCATTACCGCCGCCGCTACGCTCCTCCGCGCTGCCAGAAAAAGAGTGCGGGGAGCCCCGGGGCGGACCCCCAGCGCCCGTCCGAGGACGCGGGAAGGTGGGGGGAGAGGAGCTGGGGCGAAAGCGAAAGGTTTGAGCCCCCGGCGGGGCGCCGGGAAGGATATTTTCCTCGCCGCGACCCCCCTCCCCATCGCTGTGCCGCTCACACGTCTTTCTTCCCTTCGCCGGGGCTCTCCAGCGCCAGCCATATTAATGCCCACAGCACGGGCGGCGCGGCGCGGGGAAAAGGCGATGCGGGACTCCGCCGCGGGCGCAGCCCCACCAGAGACACCTTCACGGGCAGGGGAAGAGCGGCGGAGGCAGAAGCGAAGGGATCGGGAGAGTTTGGAGGTGGCGGCGGCGAGAAAAAAACTGCTTGGCCGGTACCGCCGGGCGCAGCGCGCAGGGTTTATCCCTGTCAGATGCTAAAGCGACAGCCATATTAATGCAGAATAAACAGCGGGCACGGCACTGCGCACGGCCGACAACTTTCCCACCGCCACCAGCCCCACCGAGCCCACCCTGCGAAGCGGGCACATAAAAGCCGAGGGCGCCGCGCGTTTTGCCGTGCGACATTAGGAGGCGGCAGAGAAAAATCCCTGCCCATGCGGGGGAGAAGAGTTAGTCCCGGTGTAGTTGCTGCACCAGCCATATTACTCTCGGCGGCATGGGAGCCCAGCGCGGAGCTACGGGGCTGCACCGGGGGCAGGTGGACCCTCGGTGGCGGGGGAAGCTCCCGGCGGGGCAGGGCAGGAGGACGGGGGACAAACCCTGCGCCTCGCCCCCTGCCCACCGCCCTGCCAGCTGCGCACAGCATCTACCTCGGCAACACCGATTCCCGCGAGAGGGGGAGAAACAAAGTTTTGAGAGAATTTCCCGGTTTTTTTCTAATTAAAAAAAAAAAATAAACTCGGAGGACGGAAGAAACAGAACACAACATTCGGAAAAAAAAAAAAAAAAGGGAAAAAAACAGCATGCTGAAGCAGGCAGGACAGAGGACGAAGGCACGGAGGCAGGGCGGGGAGGGGGACAGCCGCCCCCCGAAAAGTTGCGGTGGGGCTGCACGTACCTGTATTGTTCGCAGTAGTGTGGACAGCAGCGGAGCGCAGGGCACGACGCGGGGCTCGGCGCGGCTCAGCCTCGCGTTGGCTGCCTACGAGAGCGGCCTGATTGGCTGCGGGGCTCTGCCGTTTAAAACAACCTCCTCGCCCGCTCATTGGCGCCGCGCCTCATGAATATTAACCCGCTCCACGCGGCGGTTGGCCGGCGCGGCTGAGGTCATTCATTCAAAAAGAGCGCCCGCCGGGGGCATGGGGCAGTGCGGCCCGCACGGCCCGGGGCGCGGCGGGGGTCCGGGCGCCCTGGCAGCTGCGGCGCAGCGGGACCCCCGGGGGACCCCCGGCATCGAGCGGAGACCGCGGGGCTCCGGCTGCGCCAGCCCCGGGACCGGCCCCACCGGAGATTCGGCTCCGCTGCCGGTACTGCCGAGCTACGGGGATGAGGGGGCGGCCCCCGCCGACAAGAGCCCTAATTGCTGCTTTCTGCCCTAAAGCCGTAAGGGGTGGTTCCAGTTGTAGTGCACTGTTTGCGGAGCCGGCTACTACTACGAGTAGTGGAACTGAGCCCAAAATAAACTCTGCTGACAGTCCTAACACGGACGGAGAAGGAACTACAGGGCAAGGAACTGCGTGTTTGTGTGGGGAGGAACAGTTTTACCCACTCGCTCACCAAATAAAAAATCCACTTGAATTACTAGCTCTTATGCATTTCTACAACTAGTTTGGTGCTAACTTTCCAGGATTCGCTTGTTATTAAAGAGGCAGGTTGCGTACAAGGAAATCTGTTATAGAGTGCCCTGCTGCCTGAAACCAGCCCAGTGTGACTCTAGGGATCTTTTGCTCTCTGGAAAGAGATTTTCCTAAAGGGCAGCTGCCAAATGGTTAAACTGGCGTCCGTGGCTGACCACAATTGTTGGTTGGCTCGAAAAAAAGAGCTGTTTTTTTGAAGGATGGAGCGGTAAGACTCTGAAAATACTCCATACTGTTATGGGCTGTTCCTAACTGCCACCCTCTTATGATAGCCAGAAGAAACAGTTGCCCTCTTTAAGGAACAGATAGTGAAAAGGAGCCTCCGCCCAGGGCTGAGGCATTGTCAGGCAGCAGGGTTTACCAGATACTGCCCCGTGGATGCGCTTATGGCTATAACAACATATGGTCACAGGTTGCCTTTGCCGGAAGAGATCAAAACAAAACGACTGATGAGACACAGAAGAGTGCCAACCTGCTGCTGACAGATCCACTGAGAAGCATGCAGAATTTCACCCAGGATTTTAGCCAAAGCCCTGCCTGGATTTCTGCCTTAGGGTACGTCTCAGGCAGTCTAGCAAGCACCCAATCCAATTGTTGGCCCGTGTACATCATATGCTTATAGAGCCCTTACAGCCATGTCCTTGGGCTTTTCAAAGCACATATGGTAAAATCAGTCTTACTAGCCTCTTGCCCTATTTCTACCTTCTCAAACCAGAAGTATAAACCAAGGGGTTTGTTCATAAACATTAATGAGGTTACCTGAGGGACTGTATTCTGTAGCATCATCATAAAATAAGATAAGCAATACTACTGCAAGAAAATCTCTTTGTAGCTGACAAACATCTCTTTCACCTATTTTTAGGGATACTTTCAAGTGTTCCAAACTAGTTGAATAATTAAGGCTTTTTTCTTGGCTCTTGATTTGCACAACTTTTTATTCTGAAGCACTTACTTCCTCAAACCACAATCTCACCCTCCAGAGCACACCAAGCAGAGCACATTGCTGAGAGGATGGACAGGCTGTTCAGGAGCTGGCTTAGGAGAGGCACCTGGCATTGAACATGCTGTCCCATGTCACCTCCAGAGCATTCCCCTGAGTTCTCATCAGCCAAAGGAAACATTCCCTAAGACACTTGTTCTAGGAAGGCTGGGAAAGTTTGGACAGCTGGCCAAGGGGCAAAAGAGATATTTTGGTAGCTGAGAGACAGCTGAGTTGGAGAGTTTATTCTAGCACTTTCAGCATGCTTTTGAAAGCAGAGGAGGTGAGTAGCAAATGGGTGAACATAACCCCCAGAGGGAAAGCTTCTACTCACCCCAAGAACTACCACAGCTGCAATTCTCCTGCAGTGCCCTCAGCCCCACACATTGCACCTGGCCCCTGTGTCTGGGCCCTTTCCTGCTGTGCACCAAGGAAACAACCCAGAAAGCTGGCTGAACAAATCTAACCCTTTACTGCAACCTCTTCCAGTCCATGCAGTCCCCTTTGTCACGCAGATCACCTGTCCTCTCCTGGGCCCTCTTGGAGACAAGGCAGCTCACTAACCCAGCAAAAAGTAAACAAAGCCCCAAATTCTGCCTCCTTTTATGCTGGTTTAGTTTTCTACTGGATTAGTGGACTGAACCAGTGAACCAAGGAGTCAGGTGACTACTGGAGCCAAGGCAAAGGAGTGTGCAGAAGGATACAGCCAGCAGCAGAGACACTCTCAAGTGTGGGTTTGGTAAATTTTGGGATTGGTTTGGGTTTTTTTTAATATTACACATTACTATGTATTTAATTATAGGAAGCATAAGAATAAAATCACAACTAAAAGAAACATTAGGATACCTGTCTTTTGGCACAACAGGCAGCAATATTTGCACTGATGCTAGGAGAGCTCAGTACATAGTTCTGTACCTTCCCTTCAATAAGCCCTGACCTGATCCCCACCAGGCAGGATTTATTTTGCAACCACAGGCTACATTTTTAAGCAGCTGTCAGCCATACCCTACATCCCACAGCAGGGACCCAGGTCAGTCAGTATCTTTAATGTAAGGAACTGAGGCCTAAAATGTTGGCCAAGGTCCTATAGTAAGCTGACATCTCCCAGTACTTGCAATAGCTTGTTGCTGACAAAATGGATTGCAAAGACCTGTCCCAGGCAGAGTCACGAAACATTGAAGGCTTCTGGCCCATGTACGTCATGTTGGTGCTGTTCAAGAAACAGCAGAGATACAAACAGCTGAGTCTATGCTGCTACCTGCCAAGATCTCTTCCACTGGAGATAATGGAACAAGGAGGCAGCTGTGAAAAAATCTGGAGTCACTGAGGACCCGTCCAACAAAGCAATAGACTACATAAATATACTTAAAATGCAGGAAAGTCATCCACAAATGAAATTGCCTTCTTCTACTCCCTGTAATTGCCTGAAGTCTAGAGTAAGTTCACATATTCTTCAGTCAATGGCCACATGTCATCTGAACATTAGTGACAGCTTGGTGGGATTTGCCTTCTAACAGCTCCTTCCATCTTCTGTTGTTCCAGAGGGCCAGCAAATTAAGGCCCACTGTGTACTTAAGCTATTCAGAAATTAAAGTGCTGAAAAGGGCCAGAGCTATAAATGAGCTTTGTGGAACACTGATCACTACTGATCAGCTCCACAGCTCATCCAGCCATTCTCACAATGTTCTTCCACCATCTCACTCCCATCAGTTGAGACCATGAGTGCCTTGGAAGGATCATGGAGGACAACAACCGTGTGTTAAAGATTAGTCCACAAGACCTTTAACAAGCTTCCCAGTATGAATCCAGATTGTCTTGATATAGGCAGTTAGCCCGACATTAACCTGTGCTCAAGCTTTTGCTGCTTGCACTGTGCCACATCTGGGATGATTTCAGCTGAAGAGTTGATGTGATGTCTTTACTGCGCTCGGACAGTATTGGTCTGAGCATGTTGTGCTTGTTGTGTTGGATGTCTCCCTCATGGGCAGCATCTTCCTAGTATAGTAGCTAGGAAGAGGCTGGTTGTGACTTTACACATTGAAATTGTAAAGCACCTCAGTGAGATAGAAGCGCACCAACCACAGAAAAATTTCTTGGGCTTTCAATATTATGATATCCCAAAATGAACTATTGTGCTGAAAAGCTTCCCAAACATAATACCGTAATTTCCAGGAGGAACAAAATTTGCCTGGTTCCTATTTTGGAGGGGCAGCTCAAATACACAGTGCATTGTCAAAGCCGTTCCTTTACTGGGGGGCTTCTTGGACTCAGATTTGGCAGCATTTCTGGGTATAGCTACATAAACTCCTCTGGTCTGTATCATACATGCTTGAATATGTGCTATTTCACCCCATCAGCCTTCATTTTTCAGTGCTGATACCTGAATTTCTACCTTTTTTATCTATCAGCTGATGCAGGTATCAGAAAGCCAAGAAAGTTGCAGGGGCAAATAGCTGCAATGAGGTATTGGATACCAATACAGCATCAGTCCATTTGCTCTTTGCCCACCTTTGGAATATGTTGAGTCCATAACTGTGACGTTAAATCAGAAGCACCTATGCTGTTGTGCTCCTGACCATGGCGCTGGGGAGTTTTTCCAAGGCAAGGAGTAGAGGAGCCTTCAAGAAATCTCACAGAAAATCTGTCTGCTGTCCTCCTGAGAGAAGAAGTCATTTTCTGAGGCCTTCTAGGCCACAGAATGTCGTGGGTCATAGAAAAAATAAAAGTATCCCGAGAAGAAACACACTTACTCTTCACAGGGTGAGGAAGTTCTGGAAAACATTTGTGAAAAATATTCAGCTCTCTCAGGTATGCAGCTTGGTTCCCATGAGATGTTACTTCAAACAACCTGGACATCCAACATCGGCACACTAAGGATGTGCTCACAGCCCTGGCAGAAACACCACATCAGGGACATCCCCTCTGTCACAAGGGTTTAGCTACAGGGCAGGTGCCAGCACAAGGCACTCTCCACCAGCCTGACTCACAGCCCTTCCTGAGGCTGGCACCTTGGGGGGCTCACAGACAGCTGAGCTCCCTCTCAGCAGCTCTGTGAAACTGTCCCAGCGTGGGCACAGCAATCCCAGCACATCATCAGAGGTATCAAACCATCCTGCCCTCGGCCAGTCATCCCTTTGTGGTCACTGAGCTGCAGTTCCAGCAGGATAATTGTATCTGCATTTGGCGCTTCTACTCTCTTCATTGCATCTCTCCAACCTTCGTGCACACTGGCAAAATTCTCTATCGGAGACTTGACCCAAATGCAAAGGCTGATATAAATACATCCGTAGAGTTCTGCCAGCAATTAGGAGCAAGGATGGGGGGAAATCCCTCCTAGGAATCTAACAAAGCCAGGAAACCTTTTTAAGCAGAACCAGCCTATCAGAGTGACAGAGTTGACATTTAAGGTTGGATGGACAATAGCGACATGAAAAGTGTTAAATGACCTGTTTATCTCACCAGCATATTCATTAGGCTAGTTAGGGGGCTGTTTCAAAAGCCTTCAGTGTGGACCTGGCTTCTCCCACCACTGACCTTCTGTGCTAACATGCAATGGAGAAAAAGAGGCTTAATTAACCCTTCTCTAACTAGTATAGTCAAAAGCTGATTGCAGAGGTTTCATTTACAAGTCTAAGTTTTTTGTTTTATTTTTAAACCGAGAGTTTAACTTTAGTAAAATGAGAAGGAATCCTTCCATACAATACCCTCCCAGTCTTACAACACTTGGGATTTCCACACATGGATTTTCTGATGCCCACAGCCCGAGGCTGAATTCCAAGTCCTGCAACTATAATAAAATAGTTGTAATTGCTCGCTGGGATCTCAGCCAGTTAGAATATTTCCTTTTTAACCTATGAAACAAAAAGAATTATCTTAAATACATGCTGAAAGTAGAAAATAAAATTAGCAATGGTGTTTAAGGAGCTTGGCAGCATGCAAGTTGAGAGACACAGAGGTTAATCTGTTCCAAATTCAACTATGAGAAACCTTATGTTCCAACAATTCAAATATTAGTCTAAATGACCAGGTGACCCCCCAAATTCCCTAATGGGGTGGCACAGCCTGTTATCCCCTGTAGCCACGTCCCATTAAGCTGACACCTCTGCAGGAGTAGGATACACTCTCAGTTGCACACACAAAATTAATTATTGTCAAATGCACTTCATGGGGACTGAGGTGAGAAATACAAGTTAAAATAATTGACAGTCATACTAGGCAGCAGTTCAAAACCTCCTTGCAGTATAACCACAGGCAAGATAAACAGAAACTCACTGTTACCTTCACAGGTGGGTTCCCCTTGTGTCTTGTCATATTGTCCACACTACTCTTGGGGCTTTTTCCTTCCTTTGCTTTCTCCTCTCCCTGTTTTTGCTTCTCTTTATACCTTGGCCCTGGCCCTTTCCCAGCACATGCTGCCAGGATGCCCAGGGGGTGGCAGGCAGGCAATTTGCTCCTGCACACCTGCTCCACGAGATTTGCCACCACAGTACATCACCTCCCACGCTTCCAGACTCCTGGAAATTGTGTGCCCCCTACATGCTGCCTCCTTACATTCCTGGCTCGTCTCTGCTCCCTCATCTAACACATCCCTCCTGCCACAACACACTTTCTTCAGGCGTCTTCTTTCATGCTTAGCTACCACAGGGCCATCTGCTTTCATGTATTTTCTTTTTAAAGATGCACTATCCCAAACCTTGTAAACTCTAAGCAACCTGGCATGAGAGCAACGAGCAACACTCAGCTTCAGAGGGGCCTTTCTGCTTCACATGCACAGAACTATACAAAAAAAAAAAAAGTGGGTATTTAATGAATAAAAAAAAAGAAAGAAAGAAAAAAGCACATTTATCTACCTACCCCACCAAGCTAAAGACTAAAAGTAGAAAGACAGAACGCAGGGCAACTAGAAACAATCTCTGCAAGTTCCCTTAGCCTTCAGAGGAGGTGGAATCTAGATGTAATTTTAAAGAAGATTGCAAGTGTTTCCCTTGCACTTTAATTGGCAAGTAATCAAGACCACATTCAATGCAACACAAGTTCTTGCAATCACGCTGTGACAGCAGACCAAGAAACTCTATTAAGAATCCAATGCAATTACAACCCAACAGCAGTCCAGCAAAGGGGTGGATATAAAGGGTGGCATGACCCCCCATTAGAAAGAAGTCAGTGATGATACAGCTGAGGTGTAGTTCAGACACCACGGATGTGACACTAAAGGAAAGCAGTCAGCATGTCTGGCACTGGAACAAGAAAGCTGCAATGGATACTTATTTCACAGTCCTGAAATGTTGCTAGAAGGAGAGTTGCTTTCAGATCACTAAATAATTGTTCCCGAAGCCATGAATACCTGCTCCCTACCCACACCCAGCACCTGCATTCAGCAGTGTCTGAACTCTAGCATGCATCCTTTCCTCTTTGGCCATCCTGCTACTGTCCACACTTCAAAACAGGACCACAGCAGCATGTAGCATACCGAGGAAATGATGCACCTAAACCACTTGCATTCAGATGAATCAAAGAGGAGAGTGTTCTCCAATAAGCATAATAGCATCTTGGTGCTGCCCTATCTCACAACACGTCTGAATGAAGCTTTGAGTCTGGACATGGTTTGTAACTTATCAAGATAGGCTGCCTGTCTCCAGTGTCACAGTGAGACAGGGAGTGACATATAAAATCCTTGGCTAGAGAGAGGGAAAGAGAAGTTCTCCCCACAGGAACTGTGAATTGAGTGCTTGGTCTCTTCCCCACCCAGTCAGGCTGCTGGGCAGTGAGCTGTAGGGCTGCTTTGCGCAGCCCAGCTTCTCCAGCTGGGATCTTAAGTAGGCTGAAGGTCTGGGTGTAGGAAAACACAGAACACAGAGTGATTCCAGCCAGGTGGGGAAACACGCTTGTAGAACAACAGGGCTTTAGGAAGGGTTAAAAATCTAATTGTCAGAAAGGACGTAAACAGCGTAGATGCTGCAAAGGTGGAGAGGAAAGCAGATTTTTTTGATCCATGACCTGCACTATACTGCTGGGACTTAAGATCTCCAAAACTGATTGAAAAGCTATGAAAAGAGTACATTATCCATATGCATGTAGATCTATTATCCATATGCATGCAGGAGAAGCAAAGGAAAGAATGTGAATTGGAATTATAAGTGTTTACAGTTTAGGGGAATATTTAATTGGTTGTAAAAAAACCCCATTGGGGTGGCACTGCACAGGATGAGTCTTGCCTTCAAGGGGTCAAGTGGACCTTCAGTTAAAAAAGGAAGGTGAAAAACTGGCTCAGGAAAGCTCTCAAAGCCCCTTAAGCTTTCCCCACTCTCCCCCATGACCTCTCTGTCCCCTCTACTTTTTTTTTCTTATAAATCTGTTCAGAGAATACTGTTTCCTTTTTGGTATCAGTTTTGTGCCATCACTTCACCATAGCAACAGACAGCAAACAGCAGTTCGAACAACTGGAAGTTGTTGGCTTACTCAGGTAGGCTCTCCTGCTGCAGCAGCCTTGAGTGATTCCCTGCTTTTGGAAAAACATTTAGTTGCATAATTCCAGGTTTATTTCCACTAAAAGAGAACATATACAATTAACTAAATGCTGCCAATTAAGCTATCAATAAGGCAGAGATATTTTCAGTACTCCACTCATATACAGGCACACTGTTATGACAGCAGCTGCAGTAGCACACCTGGCTGATTTTAGAGTAACTGCCTCAGGTCCTGGAGACAGCCATGGGCCACAAACCCCATGGGCAGCCAGGTCCATCCTGGGCACTTCCCCTGCATGCACCTCTGTGCTGGCACAGGCCACGCCGCCAGCAAGGCCTGAGGTACCAGAGCCTGGGACGAGATTTTGTGAAAGAGCAGAAGTCCAGGTGCCTTTCAAGCAGTGCCCAGCAGTGAGAATGGATCTGAGCTAAGAGGCTAGAGCAAAAATTGAAGCACATGAGACTCAAATTTGATACTGGACCATGCAGGTGTTTTGGCAGATCAGCAGGGAGATAAAGAGGTCAATAGGATGATGAAGAAGTGAAGGAGAGGAAGAGAAGTTTTGCAATGCACAGTTAGGACTTTCACTGAAAAGCACAGGAAAGTCATAAACTATGACAAGGTATCTAACTCAGGCTGCTGCCAACAAATGCTTACATTGATCCTTGATGATGTGGAAGGAACAATTGTTTTGGGGAGAAATTTAATAATAAAGGGTGTAGATTTCTGCCAAGTGCTCCCAAGTTCTTCTTGCTTTACATTCATTGGACATCATGTTTTGTTAACATATTTGATTCTTGTTTTGCTTAGGAGTGTAGAAACATTATACTGAATGAATAGAAAATATATTTACAGTGAAAATATATTTTAAATTGTTTCATTTATGCACATTCTTTTTAGAGACAAACATATGTATACAAGATACATTAAGAATCACTTTAAAGGAAGATGAATTTCTCCCCAAAAATTGTTCTATTTAAATTTTCTTTTAGGTTGGTTAACCCATTTTAGGTTTAAAAGACATTGTCTATTGAGATTGGGGAGTGTGTTGTATATCTATAATTAACTTTTTTATTAATTACAACTTCTTGTATCTAGACAAGTATTTAATAAAACTCCTTCTAATGTCTCAGCTTTCTGCTTTATCCAAAATAAAGTAGATGCTTTTCAAAGAAATACAGCTTCAATGACAAAAGAAAGATATACTGAAAATATTAAAGCAAAATAAAAGTAAAAAAATCTGCCAAACTTCCTTCCCAGTATCATCAATGACAACACACTTTCAAGATATCAGCAGCAGCCTAGTGTGGCATTTAGGAATATCCTAATAGCTTAGACCGTGCACAGCCCCTGCTGTTCTTTGATTTACAAACTAATGTCCAAATCCTGACCTCTGGTTACAAAACCCCACTGAATTCATTAGAATTCCACAGATGAAGTTCAGGACAGAATTCAGCTTTGAGTTGCTTAATTTTAATTGGTGGCCCATAGTATATTTGTTGTTAGGAGATGTTTTTTCCCACCACTGGACAAACTGGGAACATGAAAATTTAGTAATTAAAAATGTTTTCCAGAATCCTACTTTCCTGAGGAAAAAAATCAACCCGTAATTACATGTAAATGGCAGAGTTATTTGATCTTACTGTGAATACGGTAAATGTGGTATCTGGGTTGTCTTGTGTTCTTTCTGCCCTTCCATCAGCTCATTTGTTTTCCATGAGGCTGCTTGTACACTTACAATTGGTTATCATATGCTGAACATGATTGTTTTGCACTCAGATTTATTCCCAGCATGAAAATTTTTTGAAAACAGGCTGAACAAGGGGGAGAAACACAGCCATCATTTGAGAAACTCACACAGCAGAGTGCTCAAGGGCTTCCTTTCAGAGTTGCCTTCCCTGCCAAGAAAAGGCATTGTTACAGTGACAACCCAGAGGCATGTGTTACAACAGGAAAATCATATGGGATGCAAAATTAAAATCTCCGCCACAGGTGAAGAATTAAGGCAGTGGAGGAGTGCATGCACAGACAGAACTGCTCTTTTCTCCCTGCCTCCTAGAAAAAGTTGGCAATGCCTTATCCCTGCAGAGGTGATGCTGTGAGATATCCAATGCCCACGGCAGGGTAGTAAAGGACTTTCCCAGCACCATGTCCTTCCTTGTCTCTGCTCAGAGCAGTGACTCCCCTGTCACCAGTTAGCTCCAGTGCCCCGAGTTCCCCCAGCCTGGGTCCTGCTCCTCTCTAGCCAAGCCATCTCCCATCTGACCCTCTGCTCCTCTCCCAACTCCTGGAATTGCTCAGGAGGGGAGACTGCACCCACAGCAGGGACAGCAAGCAGGACAGGTCACCCCCCTGCCAAGCTGACAGCCCCTTCCAGCCCCAGCTCAAAGCAGAGCTCTGGCAGCACAGCCCTACATTCCCATCAGAGGGAGAGGGGACCCTCTGATGGCCCGAGCCAGCGTGGCCACACCGGCGGGATCCTGCAGCACATCCTGAGGCTCAGTGGGACCCTACACTGTGTCAGGGGGTCTTTAGGGGAGCATGGGGCTGACACCTACACTCAGCCAAGAGTTTGAATCGCACCTGGTAACATTTTCAGTCAAATTTGTCAGGCCAGTGTAGACCCAGGTAGAAATCAGGTGGGATTTCTCCACGCACAGAGCACTGTGTATTTCTGAATGGCAGATTATGCTCCCCAAATTCTTCTGCTTCCAGCTACTAAGAATTTCTTCCCTCTTGTAGCAATTCTGGCCAACAACCCCCACTACTACTTACCCTCTTTGAATAATCACACCCTTACAGTACCTCTCACAGCCTAATGTTTTACAATGAAATCTGAGAAGCTCTGAATAATCCTAATAGCTGTTAGGCAGCGGCACTCGCACAATTATGATATAAAAGGTGCTCCCACCAGCTCTCCATTTAAATTTATAGTGATTGGTTCCATACAGTAACATGGTAAATGAAAAACATCCCCCAGCCTTCATTTAGGAGGTTTATAGTAAATAAAAAAATGCCGAGGGTTGTGTGTTGGCATCCAGCCTGGCAGCTCTCCGTGCGGGAAGGGGATCCAGGCTCCTTTTCCCAGGCACACATAAAATGCCGGGTGATATACAGCTCTGCTCTGCCAGGAGTGTGGCTGCAGCAAAAGCCTCAAGAAGTCAGGCTGCTGGTCCTAAGGAAACCTTCTCTGAAAGCCTAGGCTGGGAGGACTAAGGCAGAAATCACCTGTGTTTTCCTGTGACCTGCTTTCCAGAGACACTCCAGCATCTTTCCAGGGTTTGGTGATGTACTGTTTTCCAGCAACAAGGCAGAATGGAGTTCACTGATTAATTCAGTACACAGTGCCCTGAACACATTGAACAAGGGCTGGCAACTGTCAGATGTGTCAAGTGCTGACTAAATTTTTTTTTACGCAGAACACAGACTTGGAAGATTTTTAAACCTTCTCCAGAGACTAAAGGCTGCTCTGTTGTTCTGAGTTTAGGCTGCAGGGAAAACAGGTCTTCACTCATGAGAATTTAATTTCAGTACCTGCACTAGTACCTTTAGAAAATGCAACTTGGGTCTGACCCTGACTCTTATGATTAACTTGCACAAGATCCTGTGCAAGTTAATTAGAAGAAAGGTGTGATTCTGCTACACAAAGCCAAGCATCTCGGGGATACTCAACCCTATCCTGCTGCAAAGTATATCACTCCTGGGTGAAAACACCAAGGTACCTGCTCTTTTGTGCTCCTTCTGTCTGAGGCCACCCTGGTAGCCTGCAGACCCCCCTCTGCACCTCACCACCAGACCCCACACCACAGCTTTGGAGTGAGAACAGCCAGTACAGGCCACACAATGGGAAGTGCCCATGGCTGCTCTCCTCAGGCTCCAAGAAGGGTCCTGCAGCCCAGTCAACCTCTACAGCAGGCACCAGAGAGGCTTTCATCATCTTTACATTCTCAACATCACCTGTGCATTGATTCTGTGGTGTCCAAAACTTCCTTCCTTACCACAAGCCTGCATTGCTTCTCCTGGTGAGGAAGGGTAGATCATTCAGGTTTTCATCATCAAGCTGTTTCTCCAACAGCACTCAACACCCTTGCACTGCTACAGTGTCCTGACACTGTTTTTCCCTCCTGTTCCTCTCCATCCAGTTCATCCTTAAAATAAATAAATGAAAGAAGGCATTGCTGGCTGAGCCTCAACCCTACACAGCCCATATTACTGACAGGTCCCTGCTGTGAGACTCCTCTCACCCAGAGCTGCTGGACACAGCAAACCCTGCCCTGTCTCCATCACCCTGGTTCAGCCTTCCCCTTTGCACACCCATAAGGGATATTGTCTGCCTCTAATTTGCTGGGATTTCACACCAAAAAATGAATGCCCATGTTCCTATGAAGAGGGAAAGTCACCAGTCATGCAACATCCATTGTCAGATTGCAGCTCCTGGCCTAGCTGGTTGTGACTAGCATCTACATTTCAATCCCTTCGTTATTACATCTCAAGGCTCACCTCATACTTAAGGAAATTCTCCCCTCCATACAAGAGGACACAAAGCGGAAGGGACCAGTTTGTTTTTTCTCAAGGCACTCTGGGAAGTGAGAGGTGAGCCCAGGAAGGGTTGTGCAAAACTGCCTTTGTAAATCTCTCAGCAGAAGTGCTCCCTCTCCCAGCTCAGAGGCTTCACACTCCAGCAGCACATTCCCAGTCTGCCTTGCACATCTATCTGCTGAACTAGGGTAAAACTGGACACTGCAGAGCTGTGATTGATGTCACCAGGGTAAGGCACTGCTGGAGAGGTCCCTCCCTGCTGCAGGAGAAATACACACTTCTCTCTCTGCTCACACATCCTGCCCTTGTGATCATGGCTCAGTTAGAGGCAAAGCCTGGTATGAGATCATCACCTCTCCTCCTCCTCTTGCAGTGTCCAAAAGTCCTAAGGCTTGTGGCTATTGTGCCGCCCTATAAAAGCAGAGGAGGGGCTTGGGCATCCCTGATAGAGTACCTTCACACAGTACCCTCCAGTCAGTGTGCTCTGGGGCAGAATAGGCAGCTTTACCTTTCACAAACAACAACTGAAGAGCTCCAGCAGAGCTGGCAGCCAGCTTGGCCACAAGAAGAGTTAACTCAGTGGAAGGAGGCAGAGGAATAAAAGGCCTTCCTTTCTCCGTTTGTCAGGCAACAGGTCACACATGCTTGCAGACAGATCCCAAAGCCTGTCTCTACTCTCACATTTCCTCTCTTCCTTTCTCTGACGCTTTCCTGACATATCTTCTTGTGCACTTTGCTCAGCTTTTGAAGTAACACTCCTCCCTGCTTGTTCTCCTTCCCACTCCTTGTCACTGAAGTCCTGCTGCTGTCATCACACTCCCATCAGACTTCTCCTTTCAACTGTGCGTTTCCACACTGTCTCTCCCAACTGTCACATACGCTTCTGGTTCAAACATCTGTTCCTCCCCCTCCCAGGGAAGTTGCTCCAAAACAAGCTGCTTTCTGTCTGAATGGCAGGGCGGATGGATTTGCTTGTACATGTGGCGCTACACGACCATCATGCTGCCAAGTGAAAGGCTCCTCTTCTGTGATATGGTCACTTCAATTCCCAGGGCTACAGGCTTAGGACCTCCTTCTTCTGCCAGGAAGAAGAGTGAGAAGCCTGTTTCTTGCACCTTACAGCCTGGTTACTCGGGGCTAAGCCTCTGCTCTGCAGGAAAGCAAAGGAAGGGGTCACTTTCTGCCCTGCACAGAGGGAAGGTCTGCATGGTCATTCTCTGTTACAGGTAGAGGCATGACCATGCAAGAATGGCTGAGCCCAGTGGAGTACCAAGAGGCCAGCAAGGAGCTGACAAATTACAGGAGCATTGTGGCTATCCAGTGCCCAATAGCTGGTGTTGTCTGGTGATCTCAAAGGTCTTGTGTCATTGCAGGTGAGTCTCAGGCCAGTTCCAAACTTGAAGTGGGGTTAACCCAGGCAGCATGGCCAGCAAGGTGTCCTGCACAGCCTCCCAGTACCGTGGGGCTCAGAGGCAGAGCATATCTCCAGGTCTGTGCAGAGGCCACAGCTGCCCCAGCCTTGGACTGCCCAGCCTCACTGACACCATCAGGAAGGAGAACAAGTGGTCTCTGGCTTGCTACTTGCTCTGTCCTCGTGTGCTGGCTGGAGGCAAGGCCCCAAAACAGGTGTCCGAACTTTGAGAAGAAGGTTCAGAAAGGTTTTATCACCATTGCTAAGTTCTGCCCATTGTGAAGAAACAGAAATGTAGTTTCTATTCTATTCCCTTTTCAGCTGCTTATAAGTTTTACAAACAGATTCCTATTCGGGGTGAAATGTTCAGTGCTTGGTCTCAGATCAGAGATGATTTCTTTTATTTTCCCCTACAGGAACTGTGAGCAAAATACTAAATGGAGTAGATTTGGAGTTTGGGGAGCATGAGCAATCAGATATTTCCCCCTTGTTTCCTCTGATACCATATGTTCCAGTTGGAAATTTTACATTTGCAGACTGGTAAGTCGTAAATGGTGGAGATGATAGGCTTCAAATGTTCTCATTGAGAGGCAGAAAACAAACCCAGATTTAACAAAATAATTGGTTCAATACTGTTAAGATGAGTTTAAAGAATTCTGATAATGCTTTCCCCTTCCATCGTGTCCCAGGAGAGAGAAGTACACACATTTTATTTCTTTCTCTTTGCTATAATTTTAAGAATAGCTGACAAGAGGTGGTCTTTGTTAAGATGTATCTATTTGCTTTGAAATCCAAAGAAGTCCAGCACTTGCAGGCTGCCAGAAATCACAGACTTATTATTCAAGGAACTTCTGAGCTGTGCTGTCAAACCCAACAGAAGTCTGTACACTGAACAACTCCCATTCAATGCATTTTTGTGCTCATTTACAAACTCTGCAGTGGAATTCCTTGAAGCTTTATTCCCCTCAACTCAAAACTCACTTAGAACTAAAGCCAGAGAACCCCAGCGTTCTTGTAAAGACATATTTGGAAACCCAGCTTTACAGAAGCAATGGCAGCTTGATCATCCTCACCTATAGTGTCAGCTAGGTCACTTAAAATGTCACAGTCTAGCTGATTCTTTTACTTCAAAGCCAGTCCTGCAAGCCCCAGGCAAGCTTTGGATAACCTGTTAATCCCCTGTATGTTGGTGTAAGTGCAGAAGTTATAAGACACAGACAATGAGCTTTAAGCACTGATAGTTCCTGATCACAAGTGCTCCAGCATGATCAGACTCAGGTATGCACCATAACCACAGATGGTTTTATACATTGTCTGTTCCAGGAGCCAGGTTTACTAAGGGAGACAATATCCCCATTTCCTTCTCCCATTCCCACTGCACAGCACAGATGTCTTTTTGTCTGTGACTGGGAGACACTGAACAGCTGCCCAGCCCATCCTGCCTTCCCCACTCCATCCACGGTCCCATTCACAGCCCAGAGAGGCACTACCAACAGCTCATGTGTATTTAACAACTTGGGCAGCAGGTGACTACCAAAGAAGCCCAGCATATTGTGGTATAGTAAACCAGCATACAAAAATCACCCTGTTTGGGCAAAGGAGTCTCCTCATCTGGAACTCACCACACACCAGGGCTGGCAGACCATCCAGGAGGCAGATGATGGCTCTCTTCCAATCCCACTGACCACAGTGACCCAGCAGCCACCTGGAACACAGCAAGAGATGAAATCTCTGGCAAGCAGCTCCCAGCCTGTTCTCTGCCTCCACAGCATCTGGCATGAGCTACTTTCACCTCAAGCTCCTGATCTCTCCAATCTCCCAGATAGTTATGTACCTTAATGATTCATGATTGTTACTTGAGTCCCGCCTGCAAGCAGGGAAGCCTCCACACTGGCCTGCAAAGGTTATGGGATAGCTGTGGGCTCACTTCCCCAACCCCCCCCGGGAGCTATTTCCTTACACCATTCTCACAGCATGGTAATTCTTTCAAGTGCTATGGAATTAATCATGATTAATGCCAGTTGAAAGGAGACAATAGCCAAGTCCAGTATCCTCACCTCCTGAACTACTGGTACTGCTCCAATCTTGTTTATACTTTGAAGTGCTTTATTCCAGCCAGGTTGTTAGAATTACTTTGTGCCTTCACCCTTAAGCTCTGGTCATTCTTTTTTGTAATTCCTTGCTGTGGCTTCTGGAAAGGTGTTTTTCTCCCTCCACTCCCCACAATAAATGAGTTTGTCACTTGAAATATACTGCCAATGTGTTACATGTCCCACAGTGTTTGTGGTTATATCAGAAGTGTTTGTTTATAGCACCATAATTCAGCAATATCTTGATTACAGGAGAGATGGTGTTGTAACTCACTGTGGCTTGAGAGAATATTATTTTTCTTTTCTTTTAATATAAAATGTTGATTTTCAGTCAATACACTGGAAAAAAAAAGGTGCAGTTGTTGCCCTAGTAACCAGCTGCCTAGTAAACCATAAGATGGTAGGAGCACAAGGTGTTAATTGCTCCAAGTGCTGCTTGTGGTCACGAGTAAAAAGCTAGAATGGGAGAGATCTCATAAGAAACGTGGGAAGATAAAGTCAGCTGGGTTCTGGTTGGTTAGCCTAGAAGGGAGAGCTAAAGTGAGAAGTACCACTGCCACCAGAGGTGCAGGATGAGTGGAGTTGTGGCCACATGTGGAAGAGTCCCTGAGTGAAGCCTGCAAGAGCACAGCACACTCTGGGAGCTTGATGGGTTTTTACCAGGTACACTGAGGGTTCAGCACTCCATCACCAAGGTAGTAGCTCTTCCTGACAATGCTCATCCCTTTCTCCTGACCAAACCCATCTCCATTTGCCCTTCTGCTCTGTGTCCTGGTGTCTTGGTATACTCTGCTCCAGAAGATTCCTTCCTTCAGCACGAATTTAGGCTTGTCCTTCCTGTCACACACCTATCTGCATTGCAACACACCTTCACTGCCCTGCTGAGCAGCACCTGCTCTCAGGCTCTTTGCCTGGCACAGCTCAGTACCAGCATCTTCCTGGATGGTCCTGCTGTGTTCATCCTGGCTCTGCTGACTAGGACCAGTTGATGTCCAGTGGGGCAGACTGAACACAAGGCATCTGTGCCTCTACCCCAGCCTTCTATGAGGCACAGCCTCCCCAAATCCAGCAGGTTTTGTGCCAGGACTCTGTCTGCTAGCAGCCTCAGAGGGAGAAAGGCTGCACGAGGGCTTCTCTCCCACCGCTCCTCCTCCAGACAAAAGCAAGCTGGCAAGACAGCAGCCTCATGCTCCACAGCATCTGCCACCTCTCCCCTCTCTCCCTCTGCCCAGCCCTTGCCACCTGAAGAGCAAACAGGAATCCTGTTAGGTCTGGGGGAAGGTTTTCTGCTTTGTAGCCATTTACCGTATCTGAATGCCCACTGAACCTGCCAGTATGTGCATTCCCTTAGGAAATAAAGGCAAGGAGCACAGAAAAGACAGTATATTTGCAAGATAAGCCCCTCCCAGGGGCAGGGTTATGCTAAACAGGAGCCTCTGTCCCAGCATGGGACATGCATTACATCTACACAAGAGTAACATATGGAGAGGAGGGTTCATGTCCTGCAGAGAAAAAGGATGGAACACCAGTATTTCCCCCCCCCTTGGACTCCATTGTCCAGGGATATATTCCTGATGTCTCATTAACTTCTAGGGGACAGGCTTTCCCCGTTGTTTATTTATTAACTCTTCGTGTCTATACTTTGCAATAAAGGTGTTGCAGCAAGCCATGCCACAAAGCCCTGAGTGAGTGTAATGACACATCACACTGAGGATGAAACCTACATCTAAGTAGAGGCTTACTTTCTTTCTCTTGCTTCCCCTGGCACAGTTGCCCAGGATAATGCAGGTACCTTTATCTCAGCACAGCCTGATGTAGACCTCTGCTGCTGATCAGGGCTGGAATTTTTGCCATTCATGCTTTGCACTAAGAAAACACAGTTTGAGTGAATAAAGCTGAGAAACCATGAATTTTTCCAAGTGGAGAGTGCTTGGGCAGCACTTCAGATAGCAAAGCTGCATTTTAACTGGGATCAGTGGGAAAGACTGAAAAATAAAGATGAATGAGTTTGGTTGGGTAATTAGATAATAAAATTGAAGGCTCTGGAGTTTAGCCCAGAAATATAACCCAGTATATGTGGCTGGCTAGCCTGCTCACTCTCCTACTGCTGGCAGCACTGTCTTAAACTAGCAAGGAGATCTGTCCTTCAGAGCCCAAACACAGAAATGCATTTGTGTAGCACAGGATCAATCCTGCCCTCTGGATTGCCCACTGCAATGTCCCAGCAGCTGGATTTACTCCCCACAGGTGGGGCAGGGCTGCAGAGAAGAGCTGCAGGACTCAAAAGGGACTCCCCGAACCTAGAGGGGAATTGGGCACTGGAACAGGCTCCCCAGGGAAAGGGTCACAGCACCAAGCCTGACAGAGCACAAAAAGCACTTGAATAATGCTCTCAGGAACCTGGTGTGATTCTGAGGCTGTCCTGTGCAGGGTCAGAGGTTGAACTTGATCCTTGTGAGTGCCTTCCAGCTCAGATTCTATGATTCTATGTACTTTCATGCACATCTCGTGCCAGTAGGTACAACTGTGGCTCTGTAGAGGGTGGTGTTTCAGGGTTAAAAGGGCAGCAGAGGCAGTCTCAAAGGAAAACTGGGGGTGATTTTGCTTTTTGGAGTGACTGTTTTCCTAAATTCAGTTTTCAGATTGCTGCAGAGGTGAAAAGCAAAGCAAAGGCAAGTTCTCTTTGACTTGGGAAATCCTTCAAAAATAAAGTAAACTCATTTTGAAAGGCGTTTTGTCAGCTGCCCTATTTTTAGAATTGGCTCCTACAGGTCCTTCCTTCAATGATAACAGTTTTGCCTGAGCAATGACTAGGGACTGCAGGATTTAGGCTTTTAATAAAGCAATTGTGTAATTAAAAATAAATGGGTCTCTAGTGTCACTCTTTAAAAGAAAAGAAAACTTAGATCAAATAAGGCATTTCTTTCTTTTTGGTTTAGTCTGCTTGGATCATGCAGAGCTTTAATGACGCAGTCACAAATGTTGTATTTAAAAGGCCTCTTAGTTGCTGAGAGGAGCCCCAGGAGAGGGCTATTAACTGGCCAAATTAGGCTATTTATTTTTGTGAGTTTTGCAAGTTTGAAAAAGAGAGGCACATTTTCACTTAGGAGAGTGATATTTCAAATAGGTCACAGGAAACTCTGGCAGGCAGGGAGCAAAGCAGAGCGTCAGTAGGAAAACATTAACCAGAGACATTTTGCAAGTGTAAGTCGACATTTGGGTTCCTAATGGCTTCTGAAGTTCATTCAAAAATCTTTCAGTGTACATAAAATAGGGGCAAGGCACTGCAGCTGTGCAGGAGCCCCAGCCTGATCCTGAATCCCTTAAAAATGGCAGAGCCATGCCCAGGGTGCTGCTGTGAGGGAGACCAAGGCTGCCAGCACAGCCAGTGGGATGTGTTTGGAGGAGATGGACTCTGCCTTTGGTCAGGAGAGAGCTGGGCTTGCACAGACAGCCAGTCCCAAAACCTCACTGCACCTTTCCTGCTTTCAGCTTTGATTTTGATTCTTAGAACAAATCATGATATTCATTTTCCTCTCCCATAATCACAGCCTGCAGCAAATCAGGAGAGTCTTCAGTAAATCTTCTAAAGAAAGCTGCATGTACACCTTCAGCATCAGGCATATATATATTTTAATAATTTTATATATTTTAAATACAGATTGAAAAAGGTGCCTCCATGTTGCCTCTGCAGGCACAGCACATGCCCACCAGTAGTACACCTTTTCCTCCTTTTCACCTTTGCAAACAGAATTCTTTACCTTAAAGCCCACTCAGGATTGATTCAGGTGAAATTACTTTGAAGGACTGATCCATGTCCCAGCTGAGGATGGAATTACTCAGGAGTTAAGAAGCCTCTGGGCAATGGCAGGCTGACACTGGGTCCTGTCCTGCTCCAGCAGGGCTGGGGTCCCTTGAGCTGCTGCCACACAAGCAACAAGAGCACCACAGCATCCAGATGTAAAAGTTTTGCAAGATCAGAATGAGAAAATAAATGATATAGTAAGATAATAAAAACCAATGTTCCTAGAAAGTGAGGTCTAATGGGTTCCTCTTGCTGGATTATAAATCCAGCAGCCATACATGTCATAGGACAAAACCAAAGTTAAGGAAAAAGTAACCACATGCCCATTAGAGCAATCTTCCTCAAGTTCTTTTCCTACATAAACTGAGTGATTGAGGATTCAAAGTACTGGCATATCTGAGGCTGCAATTGTCCTGTCAGTGCTTCCATCCATGAATAAAAAATCTCTATAAAAACACCTTTCTGTGACTGTGATGGGACAGGCTCTCAGTACCACATTCTCCTCCTCTGTCTGGGTGACCAAAAGGAGCTGTGGGTGCTTTGTGCCTGGCGTTTTCACAGGACTTCAGGTTTTTTATGACACAGACAAACCAGTGGTTCATTGGTTCAGAATGAGGGAGCTAGCACTGGTGTAAAGGGAGATGAAAGGAAAATTTGGATCACACAGCTTCACCACAAACCTCGTCAGTTGATACACAAAATGTCAGACAAGTCTGACCCACAGCTTTATTCTTCTCATAATCATTGTACTCTCTCTACTAACATATGTACTAACATAAAACAGCTCATCCCACCCTGAACCAACCCAACCAAACCCAGGAGAGGTTTCTGGCATGGTGAAGCCTTGTCCTGCACTGTAAACAACACTGTACACTCAGCAAGAGGAAACCAGAGGTAGAGAGAGTCCCTCCAGCTGTGTCATAGAGAAAAACCCTGCTTGGACCTATATGGTGCATGACAGGGTGGGCATGTTTTTCAGAGGTGAGGAAGGAATTTAGAAGTACAGGGAAAGCACAAACATATCACTTGTCTGTTTGGCATGGAGGAAGCTGTAAATTGTCTCTAGAAACCCGGGACAACCTCTGCCCTGATTAGCAACCACACACTGTCCCTTTGGACTTTACTGATGCCATGCAGGTTGCAGTCACCAGCTCAGCTGGCTCAGTTGTCTGTCATTGCCTGTAAACCTGCCCTAGCAAAAGCTGCCTTTTCCAGGAAGAGACAGAGGCTGGTTCTCTGCCTCAGACAAACCTGCTTTAGCTCCAATGTCGATCATCATCCAGTTGAACAGTAGAGTTTTCCAGCTTGAACCTGTGCCAGCTTCATGGTGGTAATTTTTTCAGACCTACTCTGTGTATTAGCTTAGCCCAGCAATATTTATTTAGCAGATAAAACTTTGATGCTTCTCCTGTAGAAACAGTTTGCAGTGTATTACCAAGGCAGCAACATTAGTCAAAAGCATTTTTCATGTGCCCCCAAATGTTTGGTGGAAAAGAATCAGCAGATGCCAAAGGTCACAAAGCAAATTCAGCCCTTATGACAAGTTAACCAATAGGTAGAACAAAAGGATGAGGGTGATTGGGGGTACCATAAACCACTCTCTCCTCCAAGACCTTGCAGCTCACAGCATGCCGTGTATAATGCATGCAAGGTTATTACTTAAAACAATTCAATACGATCCAAGTCCATCCAGACAGAAAGAAATAATCCATCCTTTTCCCAGGGATGGGCAGAAAACAAACCATGCCATAGTGGCACCCAGGGACAAATAGGTGTGTCTTGTTCAGGGCATCTATAAGAACTCACACTGCCTACCTGGCTGAAGTGGGGCTTTCAGGGAAGCCTGCAAAGATTTGGATCACTCCTGCTTCCCCTAAACAACCCCATCCCATTCTCCCCTCCCAGGCACAGCCACGGGCATCAGAGCCCATGCAGCAGCCCTCACAGAACAGCTCCTCCTGGCCCCATGCCGGGGGCAAGGGGGGCCTCTCCAGCAGCCAGGTCACCATCCCCAGGGAAGGGCAAAGACATTGCTCATGGTGATGGAGGACTGGCAGTGCCCACTGCAGAAAGCTCCCCCTGGCCTGTTTTCTTTCTTTCTCTGTTTCCCCATTCAGGAAAAAGCTTCTGTCACAACAGCTGCTGATTCATTTTCTGACTTGGTGCCGAGCATGCCAGACATAACATTTGTTTGCTGCCAAAGTGGTAAAAACAATGACTTACCAGCTCATTTTTCTTCAGTTGATTATGTGGTAGTGGGAAATGGGAGCTTTAATTAAAATTAGATAAGAAGGAGAATAAATCCACTGAGATGCAAAGAACAATGCTCTGGAAGGCAGGAAAGGGGAGAATATCCAAGGAGGTGCAGGAATAACCATCACTAAACGAAGGAAAACAAGGCAGTCCATGGTCAATGGTGAGGTCCCTTTCTGCCCTTCACCACCTTCTCATCTCTACACTTACCACCATCCAGATGTCAACAGCTTCCCAGACTAGTGACTCCCACATCCAATACTTTTGCATTCCACACTGAGAGGAGAGAAGCCACCTAAAGATGGCCCCAATGAGGGCAGACAGGTATACTGGTCTTTGATCCTTTCCATCTTTCTTCCCTGATTTGTCTTCTGGGATGGAGGTGCTCCACCATCAACATTAATTTGCTTCTTAAAACATTGACTAATGATTTGTTCAGTAGTGAGAATCTACATCCAACCCACATTTTGGAAGTGTTCAGGGCACTGAGATTTTGGTTTGCCTATTATACACTAGAGCCAAGTCTTGCTCCAATGAGTGAAAAGTCATGGTAACAAGAGTAAGGACCTGCTGTAGAAGAACCATCTAAAGCCTTTATCCCAACATGACCATTATAATTTCATCTGATGATAAAGAAAAGACTAAATCATTCAAAGGCTGCAAGAGAGAATTTTAAGGCAGATGG
Organism: Thryothorus ludovicianus; assembly: GCA_013397245.1. Classification (NCBI taxonomy): domain Eukaryota; kingdom Metazoa; phylum Chordata; class Aves; order Passeriformes; family Certhiidae; genus Thryothorus; species Thryothorus ludovicianus. Next base: position 218,567 of record VZTB01014845.1, on the reverse strand, counting down.
GGAAAAATCACTCCACAGGTGAAATGTGGCTATGTGGTCAGATACTACAATTCAAACCAAGGACTCATCAAGGACTACTTACCTATTGCCTGCCAACCTCTCCAAACATATGAGGAGGAAAAGCTCAGTTTTATACTTCACAAGCTCTTGCACTCTTTGTTTTAAATAGTTGTTTGCTCTTTTCATCTGAGGGGAATACAAAGAATGGCTATTTGTAAATGCAAAACCCAAGATCAAGGAGTCAATCTTGTTCACCAGAGACAATAAAATAGACACTAGAGAAGCTCTTTAGAAGGAAGGAAGCAGTTTCAAGAATACCAAATGAAGCACCTAGGTACCACCAACAAGCCACTGACAAAGCTATCCACATTCTTGGAATATTTTTGGAAATTCACCTCATTATGTCAACTTGTATTCAGAACCTGAAAGGAGTATTTTCACCACCATACTCTCAGAGAATGGGGAAGAAGGGATTTAAGAGGCATCTTATGCTCTCCGCTCTTATCTCTGCTACACAACTAAACTATTCTTTCCTTGACTTGATCTACCTGCATGACTTCACAAGTCTTATACACACTGTCTCCTTGGATGACATTGCTAAATTATTTCACTATAGCAAAATATAAGTGTTTAGGAAAATCTCAAGTTGCTCTCTCAACCAACCATGTTACAAGAACTCCACCAAGAAAGGTTTCTCCCTCCCATGACCTTTTACTGATTCAAATTCCACAGAAACCAATGCTGCACTGCAGAGCAATGCTCAAGATTTGGATTGACAAACCTGACCATCCAGAGATACCCTGCCCTTCTTGGCTTCAGCTGGACCTCTAGTTTCTCAGCACCTTTGCAAATTAAGTCTAGAAACTAACACATTAAATTGTATTGCTGCATAAGGACCTTCATTTCCAGTCGTTTATCAGCAGCAATGATACTGCCATTCTATACATTGGACCTGTTTTTGTAATACTATGGTTCATCATAAGTTTTTATGTTAATACCAAATCAGAAATAATACACATGTGATTCATAATAATCTATCTGAATGGCTGCATTGAATGTATTGTAAGAAATTCTGGTTAGGCAAGAAACTCATTAAAGAAATAGTGACTACTATAATCCCACAGCATATATTGTTCTACTGGAAAGTTTCCTTGAGTAGTTTCTTTAATTAGCAATTTGATATTTTGAAGTAGTGTGATCTCCTCAACACACAATTTGTAACACAGACTTGGCTGGCAAAACAAAGGAAAACAAGCAATCTTTTCAGAATTTGCATCTCTAGGGCATATCTTGTCATTTGCTGCTGTATGTATGTGTATAACATGGTAACACTGCTCTTGTGGGATTTTGATTCTTAAAAGTTACTTAGATAAAGAGCTTTTTTATTGGAACATTATCTAATGTATTTTTTCCATTTTTAGAAAATCCACATAAAATATTTGCATAACTTTTGCCTATTCAAATAGAAGACATTGACCCCAGCTGTGTTCTAGTGAATGAATCATTTATGTAGGAGCTCATTGCACAGAACGTATGGTATTTTATCTTTGTTGGGGTTCTGCCAAATACAGTCTGTAACAATTTTTCCCCTTTGCCGCATTTACTGCTTGATATCCTTTAAAATATACCAGCTCCAAGTGTGAGAAAGCAAAACAGATTCTGGCCAGCTCTGGCTGAAAGCTGTTTGTATGGATACCCCTGTGCTGGCACCGAGGTGCCCTTGATGTTGAAGCACATTCATTCCAGATCTGAGACTCTCCTTGCACTGACTGCTTTTTTCAAAGACTGAATCGAAGTTAATTTAAACATGCAGGGAACTGCAGAAGCCCAGGAGCAAGGGAAAACAGGGATCCTCTTCATAAACAGCATAGGATCTGCCCCAGTGAGAGAGACAAACTTCCACTGCCTTGAACATGCCAAGCTCTGCACCTGCAGGGAAAGCCTGCAGGGACTAAGGGAGGATGTTTCTGCCACAGCCCTGCTCAGTTACAGCTATCCTCCAGGTACCACTTAAGTGGCATTTGGGCAAGACATGTATCTGCCCAGAAGGGCAAGGAAAAAGATTATTTCATTAAGTGACTGAGGCACTGCATGGCCAAAGCCACTATTACACCAGGTTTGATTTGAAATGGTGAGAGGTCAGACTCTCTCAACACTGATTTCCCCGGGGAGAGGAGATAAGGCAGAGTGCTAAGATTTCCACACTCCCACATGAATAGATAAGGTCTGAATGAGCAGCCTCATCTGCAGGCTGCTTCCCTAAGTGTTTTTCATAGCTTTCTTTGGAAACTCTCATACCTTTCTACACTGAATCACATAATTATGGTTTCCACAAGAAATTCAGAGCAGGATCTCCTCCCACAAAATTTCCTCTCACCTGTGCTCCTTTCATCACCAAAGATGACTATTTGTCAGCACTACCTCTACTGCTGAAAGGATTCACAAGCAGCTCAATTTAGCAGCCAGAGTCAAGAATATTTACCCATGTGCAAGCTTCTAAAACGTGTTTGTGTGTGGCATATGCATCTTCATAAGGAATCATTCATTCAAGACACACTCGCAGTCTTGATGTGTTCTCCCTGCTAAGCAAGGAGCTTCTTTTACAACAGACAACCTCCACCATCAGGAGGTTACCTTCCAGTTTCCCAGGGAAGCCTTGCTCAGATGGAGATATTGCTAGCAGGATGCAGCCCCATTAATCTCTGCCATCCCAGTTCCTCATGCCTGAGCTGTTCCCTGTCATAGGAGGCTCCCTCTTCACCACACCCTCCCACGTGCAACAGGAACATAATAGCCTGGTTAAACCTGACCTTGAGTAAAATCCAAATACAGACAAGACACTGCTCTGAAAGTCACCAGTTCATTCATCTTTCAGCAGCAGATTATTTCTGATGTGAAATGTTTGCTCGCATTCCCTCAAAAAAGCAAGCCAGAGTTTATCACAGCTCTGCAAGTCCTTCTTGAGAGAGTCACCCAAGAACCTGCACTGACACAGGTGCCAGTGCTCAGAGTTGAAAGCACTGCTGTAATTACACGTGACTGTTGTATAAACTCCAGTTTTGGTTGCTCATAACTTCATCTATAATTAATTGTTTAGGCTGAAAATTTCTCCAGCTGGATTCAGCCTTAGGCTACACTCTTTCATTTTGGCTGAAATGGCTTGTGTCAGGATCTCCCAAGAATATATTTAAGGAAAAAGACTCTTTTGCCCCTGTTAAAAGGGTCCTTTTATAATTTACTGAGATGTTCTCATGACTCTTCTAAAAGCAGCACCTTGAAGTAGTGGCAGACTTGGCTGTTGTGAAACACATCTCTTCATATTGCCAAGGGGAGAGAAGGACTACAATTTGTTCATTTTCAGCCTCAGACTTAAATATATATAAACATGTACAGATATGTATGTACAAACACATTTAACACACAGACACACACTTTTAACTCTGACTACCCTCAGTGCTGAGCAAGCTTGGTACCCCACTGTGCCAGACACACCAGTGAAGGGACACGCTGAGTCCAGCAGAGACCAAGGACCCTTCTGCAGCGACAGGGCCTGGCAGAAGTTAATCTGCAAATGTGCCCTTTGGTTGCAGGTTCTCTGAGGTACCAGGCCAGAAGAGAGCTGGAGGCAGGCCAAGCTGAGCAGGACACAGATACTACATCTCTGTGAAAACAGGAGAGGAGAAGCATCTACTGAAAAGAGCCTGTGATGAACCTGGCCACGGAGCAAGGTCTGACCTGTAGGCAGTGAAGATAACCCTGGGTGCACATGGAGCAGCAAAGACAAGTCAAAATGTTCAAAAGAGTTCAGTAAAAAACTTCTGTCTACTCTGAAAACAGCCAGAGGTGTCTCTACAGACGTCTGTTCTACAATGAGACAGAAGTGGAGACAATAAGTATGTGATCACTCATGAGTACAATGCAAGGAGGCTGAATGCAACCTGTGTGAACAACCTATAGTTTAGTTCTTAGGGAATATCTGAAGTTGAAACCTTATGAGAGGCTAAAGATGTTGTATCCACTTTCAGAGAGGGTGCAACACAGTGATTTCTGGCCATGCAGAAAACAGGCAGAAAACATATCTGGCTGCAGAGGACAAACCCTAGAAACATAGAAAATCTTGAAAATTCTGAAAGGAAAAGTGAAAGTTATTTCACTAAAATTTTTACCAATGCAATAGAGTCCAGAGATGTCATTAGGAAAAAAGAAACCCCAGCATGCATCTGCCTCTGAGCTAACCAAGAAAGAAAAATTACCCCACTCTAACTAAGAAATTAAAACACTTATAGACAGTTCTTACTACTCTGTGAACATGAGTCAGTATAAGTGAAAATGGTGCACAGATGGGCCAGCACAGAAGCAACAGAAGTGCCATGATATTTACAAGGGGGAAAAAAAAATCTTCCTTTACAAGTGTAAATACACCAGAGAAATCATCCGCTCACACCACAAACTGGGCTTTGATGTAGCAAACACTCCCACCAGAAACAGCACTGGCTCCACAGCAGGGGTGGGCACGGCAGACGTTGCATCTGGAAGACAGCAGGCTCGAAGCACTGAGCTTTGAGTCACGGAGTCACAACATGCACAAACATGCCAGACACACAGACCATTTGTTTTATAGTCTTCGTGCAACCAGCAGCAAGGGGCCAAGCACTGTCCCAGGCCATGGAGAAGAGCTGAGAAGGAAAGAATTGTGGTGAGTGTTGGATCTAACAGCTGGAAAGAGCATCATGATAGCCCCACCAGCCTGGGCTCTGGTGCACTGCCCATGACACTAGACATGCAACAGCTTAAAGACACATGAATCAAAGCTGGATTTGTTCTGCACGGAGCCATGAAAGCAACACCTGAAACACTCTGTCCAGTTCTGGGATTCTCAGCACAGGAAGGACATGGACCTGCTGGAACAGGACCAGAGGTGGGCCATGAAGATGATCAGAGGGAAAAGGATCCAGGGAGACCTTAAAACACCTTCCAGTACCTAAAGGGGCTACAAGAAAGATGGAGACAAACATTTTACCAGGGGCTGTTGTGACAGAACAAGGTGTAATGGTTTTAGCTAAGAGCTGGCTTTAACTAGATGCAAGGAAAAGTTTTTTTATAATGAGGGTGGTGGAAGACTGGCACAGGTTGCCCAGAGAGGTGGTAAATGCCCCATCCCTGGAAACACGCAAGGTCAGGTTGGATGGGGCTCTGAACAACCTGATGTTTGGGCTGAACTAGATGATCTTTAAAAGGTACCTTCCAACCCAAGTAATTCTATGATTTTTGGGGCCCTCAGTCTTACAGAGCAGCAATAACACAGGGGGTCTTTTTCTTCAGCCTCTCTCAGGTCTCCCCCTCAGTGCAAGATGCTCAGTTCCCAGTGAGAGCATGGGGCTGAGCTCTCCAGACTAATCACATTCCTCCCCACACATCTTCCCCTCACCTGCAAAACAGCAGTAACAATATTTACACTTCTGCAGTTGGCTCAAGATGTGGTAATGAAAACTTAATTATCATCAGTACTATTCACCTGTGAGGAACAGCTCACAGGCTGACCACAGCAGGAATGCATCGAGCCCAAGGAGCCCAGAGTGGAGCTGCAGGAGACAGCACAAAGCTCATCCCAGTGGTAAAAAGATGTGGCAGCTTTGAATGGGAGAGAAACACTTCTCCATCACTCATGAACTTGTTTATAGTGAATTATCACAGAATTTCATAATGGGTTTCCAGTTTGTGGGTCAGGCAAACTCCTGCCATTCAGCTGCTCTACCTGCTGACTCTACAGTGACACAGACATTTGTGTTCTATGGGAAAACCATTTTTAAACAATAAATCCGGCTTTCCAAACCTCTCACCTCCCCCGGGTCCCTCTAACAACTTTTATGGGTTTGTGCTACATTGTCTCACTCTTGAAGACCTTTTTTTTTCCCCCAGTGTTTTGTGAAAGACCCAAGCACAGCAGGAGAAATTAATTAACAGAGCAGACAACTATTCTGCCATCAAATGAACAAAATAGAATAGTACCAGAGACTTACACTTATAGTCACCCCTAAGTGTTCATGTGACAACAGCAAGGAAAACACAGTCCAGACTGTTGTTTTAATGTTGATAATATTCCAAAATCCACAGCGCTTACCCGTTTCTCAGTGGAAATAAAACCTTTGACACCAATGGGAATTCTGTCTGGGCATGAGAGCTGGTTGTTATATTAGGATCCAGCAATAAGAGTCTGTTTTGATTGTCAGATGTTTAGCATCATTCCCTTCTACGCCTGCCCAGAGCACCTGGACTACAAGAAGAGGACAAAACTTCAGTGGAATTGTGTTAGACAAGAATACATCTGTGCACTCACATGCTTTCTGCCAAGGCTTGTGCTGGTGAGGAGTTGATTCTGTTCTCCACTACAGGCAGGGTTTATTTACACTTTGCAATCACCTCCCAGCAGCTGGAGGGCTGCCTGATGTGTCAGCCTGCTTGGCTGCAGAGCATTGGCTTTTTGCATCTCAGCTGGTTTGTTACTGCTGCACACATCCTCCTTGGATGCAGACCAGGAGCAGGTACAACAAGGCTGCTAATTTCCTCCAAAATCATGAAGATGTTAAGGAATATAGGGGCAGGGAAGGGTAGAAGGAAAGCAACAGTAAGAGGAAAAACATTTAAAATATAGACAGGAACAAAATTCAAAGGCGCATAAGTGCAAGACAGCATCACTTCAGGCATACGTCAAAATAATGTCAGATTTTTCTCTGTTAACTAAGTCAACAGTTAAACACCCACCAGGTCTGTTTTTTGCTAGCCCTGGAGTTTTGCTGCACCTGGAGAACCTCTCTATGACATCAGCAGTAGAAACAACTGGGTTTATCAGGAGATAACCTCATTCAAGAGTAGGTTGAGTAACCCCTTCCACTCGGGTCACCATGAGGGCCACGAGCAGGGGTCAGGTCAGAGACTCCATATGGTGGAGACCAGCCCAAGCCCAACAGAAGTCATGGGAAAAAGGCCCGAATTTTATCAATTTCATCTTCCTAGTTTTAAGTCACACATAACAGCACTTAATACTTGTCCCCAGAGTTTGATAAAAAGAAAATTATCCCCTTAATACTAAATTAAAAGCATCAAATTCATATCTATCCAGCTACCATGGTAGAGATCACCAGCCAGTGGTGAGAAAAGGTCCCAGCAAGGGAACATGTGTTTATTCTGGGAAGAATTTCCCCTCTTGAGCACCTGAGGTTCTTAACTCCCTCTCATTTACAGAAGATTCACAGAGGAAGAACCTGACACGAGTGCTTTTCAATAGGACTTTGAACCTGTAACAATGTTTGATATAAAATTACTTCCCAATTACAAAATGTTGTGTTGTGGTTAAAGAAAGCACAAATAAACAACCTACATGAAATAATTTAAGAATGAAATGTTAGCTTCCTTTTTTGTACATCATTTATTCTACTCAATGGAACTTTTCCATTACAGGTAGAAGGATGAATAAGCAAGCAAACTCATTTACAAAAGAGGGAATTGTCCAATGAAGAGTGCATATTAGATTGAGACTATGGTAATTTCCTAGGACTGTATTTAGATGAAAGAGTCTGGGGTTTTTAGTGGTTTTGGCCTCAAAAGTCTTCCCAAGGGACCTATATAATTTAGCTGTGATAAGTCTCCCTTAGGTTTAGGAGCCAAGAAGACAGACTCATCTCTCTTCTGCAGGAGCCAGCATCCAGAATTTGGCAACAAACACACTTTCCTCCCAAGAGGTGTCAGCCCTGAGTTGAACCTGCTCTTTGCCATTATACCAGCCAAGGCACATAAATCACTCAGGTCCAGTCTGAGGGAAAAATCCCACACAGGCATCTCGATTGCCCTGACACTACCTGTTCTGTACTCCAATTTCCACACTTCTCAGTCCAAATAAGTCTGCTTTATGCACTGTTTTATTACCTCAGGTAATACTGCAAACTCTCAGCAACAGAAACAAAGACTTTGGTGAAAGCAAGCTTCTTTGTTTGAGGGTTTTGGGGTTTTTCCTGTAGAAAAAATTCTCCCAATTTGTAACTATGAACATTCCTCACCAGTCCTCACCTCAGCCAGCCAAAAACCACATGAGGTCTTTCTGAAAATCTAAGTTCTGTGCAATGAAGTTATTAACTGCTGAGAAAGGCAGAAAAGCTTTTTTACAGCTATTCCTTGATGCACTGAACGTCACCTTACACTCTGTAGCCCCTTTTGGATTCTGAAGACTTCTGGAGTAGGCTGAGAAAAAACAAAAACCTTGGCCAGAGCAGTTACACTGCTTCTTGAGACATGTTTTTCTTTTTTGGTTCAGTCCTCAGATTCTCAGCCAGCAATTTCTATCCCTGGTAAAACTAAAAAAACAAAAAAACCTCAACCAAACTCACCTCCCGCCAACAACAACAACAAAAAAACCCACAGAAAAAACAGGTTTGTCTGTTTTTCAGGAATCCAGAGAACATGAGTTCCTAAGACATTTGTAAGAGATGTGACTTGACCCCAAAGCCCCAGCATCCTTCCACTGAAGATCACAGTCATTGTGACAAAAGCCAGCAGTGCCTGGCTCTGGACCAGAGTGCTCCCGGACACACAGTGCTGGGAAGTGGGAGAGGAGCAGCCTGGCCATGCCAGCTCCCATTTGGCACCCTGTGAGCCACATGCCTGTGCACACTCCAGTCATGCTCCTACAGAAGGGAAACCTTTCACACAAGGGACCACAGCTTTGTGCTGCTCACTCCAGTTTCAGACAGGTGCACAAACCCTTTGGTTTAACCAATTTGCTGTCATCCTGCAGTAAATGAGGCCAGAATTAATTTTCTCTGTTTAATTTAGGTTTCAACATTTTTATTCTAAAACTGTACACTGATGCGTGGGTACCAGTACGTACATTTCATGGGTACATAAACCATACCCAAGCAGTCCTGTTCTCTTTCCTGCATGATCCTGTAGGAAGCATACCTCTCCTGACACCCAGTCTGCTGCTTGGCTTCCTTTCCTCTTTCCATTTTAAATGGCACAGACAGCTGATGAAAAGCCAGGCACTCACCTTGACCCAGACTTGAAACTCCACCAGACTTTCTCAGCAGGAACAACCAGGTTTGAAATGAGAGGAAATGCTTGGCAGATGTTCCCAGGGGACTGGCCAAAAATAAATGCACTCTCTAGTTAATTTCCATCTGAGGACTACTAACATTTCTCCTCTAAGCGTGTGGTTGAAGCATTTGATTTACACAAGGTGAGGCGTTTGTTTGCAGTCGCCTGGCAGACCCAGCACACAACAGGGAACAGTCAAACCCATTTTAATCATTTGTGTAAGGTGTCTGTGCTCTCCATACCGACGAGGGATCTTTTAGGGTGTGATTAATTGTAATTAGGAACCTACCTCTCACCTTTGATTATAGCAGTAGTCTAGACAGCTAGTGTTGGCAGAGAACTGACAGACTTAAAATTAACTTGTACAAATATTCCCCAATGCATCGGTTCTGCAAGGAAACAGACCGGAGGCTCTCTGGGAAGTGGGTTGTACCGAGAAGTACTCGACACTTGGCAGGCAGTGAGGAGCAGGTAAGGCTGTTTACAGGGAGCTCTACTCAGCCGTGACTTCCACCGAGCAACTCCGTGCATCCAGCACACAACGCCGCAGGCTGGCGAGCCAGGTCCCGAAGCCCCCGAGCCGCTTCCTTCCGCTCGGCCGCTGGCACTGGAGGAGAAAAGTCTGCTGGATGTCAGCTCTGGCGGGGGACCAGAGCCGGCAGCGCGGCGACCCGCCAGCCCATTGCTCAGGAAAACCTGCTCCTTCTTTCTGCACGGTGATGCAGCTGTGACTGAGGAGCCTGGGAATATCCCCGAGCCCTGTGGCCGCGGGCTGCCGGCTGTCTGTAGCTCTCATCTACTACTGCTGCTTGCTNTTTTTTCATTTTTAAAGGAACCACTTGGATCCTAACTTCAATCAAGACTTTAGAAAACAAGGCATCTAGAAAATGTGGCCAAATGCATTCCAGCTTCATTAAAGAATCTAAAAACTTCCCCAAAATTAGCAAATTTTTTACTTAAAAAAGAATTGTTGTATTTGAAAATAGTGCCATAAAACAATACCTCAGGCAGGAGATAGACTAAGGTCAAAATGTAGTTCAGCCCCTGAAATTACTTGCTTTAAATGGTGTATTTTAATTTTCCATCCCAGATAACTGTGTGGCAAGGCTGTGCATTGCTAGATGACAGTTCGTTCTGCTTTTAAAACAGCAGCACTTCAGTAGTAGCTAAATTGATGCTTTTTATGGGTCCATCACTTCCCGAGGGTAATTGATTAGTGCTTGTGAGGGGCATTACATGTTACAGGGGGATTACATGTTCTGACCCTGCTAAATTATTTGAATAGATTTAGGAAGAAAAAGATTCAGAATTTTGTGTGATCCAGTATAACCTTTCCCAGTCAGCGTTTCCCCTTCCCATATTTTTGCTCACTTAGAAAAAAAGTGTACCAAGCCCAGGGAGCAGGAAGAGTTGAGCATGACACCTGTTAAAATATAATGGGAAGCGAGTATATTTTTCCACTGAGAGTTTCTCTGATGACTGTTTATTCCGCTATTTAAAGATTACAGCTTTAATCTAGCTCAAGAGAAGAAAATGGAAAGGTCACAGCTCCATCGAGCTTGGAGCGATCCGACGAGCAGACGGCCCTGCAGCCCCAAACAACTTGCTATGCTCGAGGCTCCAGCCTCATAACACATCCTCTGTGGTGCAATTTGGAAGCATTTAGGCTCAGCTGCCTTAAACACAGCCCTAACCAAGAATAGCCTCGGCTCCCGGGCACAGGTCAGGCGATGCTGAGTCACTTGCTGGCCCGGGCCCAGGCTTTCCAGCTGCCTTGGGCTCGGCCTCCTTAAAGACACAACTTGTGCCTGCCGCACACAGCCCCAGCTCCAACTGGGCATGACCAGACAGACAGGCAAGGCACCCTTGGATGCCAGGGGGTTTAGCCAGATGCACGATTCTAATATGAATTCCTGGTTCATACCGCACTGTTTCCCTTCAGCTTCGGAGCGCAGCGCTGCTGCTGCCTTCCTGCCCATTCAAAGCTACATTCATACATCTTTTTGTAATTATGAATCAACTCCCAGGCATCGGTGCACACCCCAGGCTCACACAGAATGGCAAACAATATACTGTCACGGGTTGCATCAGCTGCACGATGCTCTCTCATGCCTTCAGGCTTGCTAAAGCTGATCCAACGCTAATATAATAATAGCTTTTTTACCCACCTCCTCCCCCAACAATTACCGGAGGCTTGGAAAGCCATTGAAATGCAAATAGCACACGGAGAGGTTATTGGGAACCAGACCGGGAAGGTACAAATGCTGTCCTGCTAGTTTCCTTTAGTTTGACACGAATGGGACTGTAATCCTGGATTTCTCTTTTTATAAACAGGGAGAGAGGTAATACTGTGGATGTACAGAAGGCCAAGTGTAGAAGCTGAAGTGCATCTTCTCCAGCATCGCTTCTCTGTATCTGGGACCCCTGTTACTCCCCTTAGTGCTGCAGTAGCAGAGAACTGCACAGCACAGATGTGTCTGTAGCTCCGGTAATACGAGCGTGCCCAACTACACAAACGCACAGAAATGCCCTCAGTGTGAGTTTGAAAGGTCTTGCCCTCACAAGGCAAGGCACTGTGGAGCCTGCAGTTTGCTCTGTGGTCACAGATGAAAGCCAGAAATACAGCATCCCTCTCCCTGTTATCCCACCGCACCCTTCAACCCAGGCGCCTCTACAGAGGACGGGACATCCTCTCTCCCCTCCCCCGGGCCCCATCATGGTCTGTTTGCCTACTATCTTTTCAGGTAATGTTTCCACCAAGGACAAAAAAGGGCTTTCTGGACCCAAGGCAGTCTTGACACTTGGCTGGGGCAGCCGTGAACAGCAGTGTGTACCAGCTGCTGTGAAGTGACACGGAACTAGGATGAACCAGGCACTTCTTCAGAATCTCAGTCCCCATTAAAGCTTCAGGAATACCTCCTAAAAATAAGCCGCATCCTCATCCCTTTTTCTGTGGCAAAACAACCTATAAATATCACAAAGAAGACGTTTATCCTGCTATTAACAATTCCCTACCCCACTCAAAAGAACTATGGAGAAGAAGGTCCAGCACACGGTGCAGAAGGTCTAACATCTGCTTTGGCGAGAAGGCAGCTGAGGGCAAATCTAAGGCAGTTTACAGTTGCTCAAGAGCAGTTATTACTACGATAGAGCCAACACAGTGGGGACGATGGCTAAAGGGTCAGTGAGGGGGGCAGACGGAACCCGAGAGAATCTTCTTGCCAAGGTAGTGAGACAGCACGGCCACTGGTCATCTCTAGGGAGGCAGGGGAGCTTTCATTTCAGCCCTGGAGCTTTCCAGACGCGGCAGCGGCTGATGTAACCTGGTGTCCATGGGTCCCGCTCCGATGGGGCCTTTGGGCTGGAGACCTCCAGAGGTCGCTTCCAGCCAACAAATCCATAGCTCCGTAACCTCCACGTTAAATACTTGGCATTTAAAGGTGAAACTGCAGCAGCTCCTTCCCCCGTCGTTCGGTACTCTCGCTGGAGCAGGGCAAAGCACCCAGGCCCGCAGCAGCGCCCCATCCCAGCACCGCTGCGGCCGGCCCTGACCCGGGTGCTGCCCGCAGGCACCAGGGGCTCCCCCAGCGCTGGGCTGCTGCTGTCGGGGGTGGCGGGCGGCAGGGGCCCGGCAGCAGCAGCCGCAACCCTTCCCTCGTTCCGGGCGCGTCTCCCCACCGCTATCCGCCGCCCGGGTGTCTCGCTCGGGTGAGCAGCTGTGCAGCCCCGCACACGCCCGGCGAAGGCCGCGTTCTCGCCGATAGGATAAGGCCGGCAGCGGCCGGGGCCGCTCCCCGGGGCCCGCGGGGACCCCTCGCAGATCCCTCCTCCCCTGCGTGGGGCCGGGGCGGGGGCGCGGCCCGGTGGGGAGGGCGGGG
>VZTB01014845.1:134400-205583 GCA_013397245.1 Thryothorus ludovicianus | reverse complement strand
GGCCCGGGGGGCGCGGGACCCGGGGACCCGGGGGCGCGGTGTGCTGTGCGCATGGCCTGGCGCCGGGCCCGGTCCAGGAACGGCGGACCCCCGCCCCCGGCCGGGGTCACCTCGCTGCGAGGGATGCTCCTCCGAGGGATGCGGGCCCCTCGCTGTGGCAGCTTCTCGGGCTGCATATTTCCGCCGGTAGCACGGAGCCTGCCCCGGGGGGGCTCCCGGGGCCGGGGAGATGCGCCCCGAGGAGGGGCCCCGGCTGCGAGGATGCGCCCGCAGGGGAGAGCATCTGGGAGGGGGCTGCACCCTGCGTGCCCCACCCTGCGCAGAGCACCCCGGCTCCGCAGCGGATGGCGAGGTGCCAGCCTGTGCATCAGGGCCGGGCCGCAGGCGATCCTTGTGCCCCGTCCTGGGCTCTGCCTGCTCCGGCCCCCTGCCGCTGGCGGTGGGGCCGGTCCCGCTCCGGTGCCCACGGGCAGGGCGGCTCCAGCCCTGCCTTGGGTGACAGCGCTGGTGGCGGCCGCGTCTCGGAGCGCAGCGTCTGCCTTCGGTTGACAGCGCTACAGCGATGCTTAAGATGTGCGATGCTGCAGGTATAAAGCTCTGGAGCAGCCTGGGGCTCGGCTAATCCTAAACAGAGGTAGCCGTGCAGTGACCGCGGCAGGAGTTGGGGTTTGTCTCTCTGCTCGCTGAGCTGCTGGATTAGCGGATTCTCTGTGTGACCCAAATTTGTCGGGCTGCTGGTTGTATTCTCACTCTTTTTTTGTCCCACTGTGATTTCTGCAGATCGAACAGTCTAACCCAGAAATCAATCCCAGCTGAGTAGCAACTGGGAAGGAAACAAAAATATCCTGGTTTTAGGAGGGTGGGGAGGAAGAAATTAAGATCAAGGCAAAGCTTACCACAACTCTTTGTCTCCTTAAAAAAACCCAACAGTACTCTTAAAAAGCTGTGTGTTTGAATTGAAAAGAAAGGTCCTTCTAAAGGTTATACAGAGAAAATAGACAGCAATTATGTAAAAGGCCTCAGGAAAGTTTTTCTAAACAAAATCTGCTATTAGCTAGGAGGCACTCAGCAAGCACAGATTGGTTAGATGATATCAGCATCAAAGCAGATAGCGAATTGAACCCCAAGTAGGTTTTGTTTTGGAATAGACTAGGTTTTCCATAAGTCAGCCTGGGATTAGTTTGTTTGCATTTGGCACTTACCTGTTTGTGGACCTGATATGGTAACAGTGTAGTACAGAGGTGCTTATGCTGACCAGGTTGCTTGCTGCATTTTTAATTTATGGATATGAGTTGACAGGCTGAGCTGAGGTGGTGCATAAAATCCTGATTTTAGGTAAAAAAAAAAAAAAAAAAAAGTTAGTACTAAAGCTGTTTACATTCTCTGTTTTTCACAATGTGGGCAAACAAAAATGCTGGTCTGTTTCTGGAGTTCTTGGGCTGCAGAGTCTAGCTCTTAAATATCCTTGGCTGTGTTCGTATCAAAATGAATTTCACTGAAATATTCATAAATCATTGCTGGCAGCGTGAGGCTTCACAAGTAATTGAACAACGTTTGTCTCCTGTGTAAACTGCTTTCAGTTTGCTCCGCGGCAGTCGCTGTGTGTGGGGGAGCGGGCTCTGCTCTTGCCTGCGCTCCCGTGCAGAGCCTTGCTGACATGGGACACACCGAGCCGAGGTGCTGCTGTGCAGCACAGCCTTTCCACCTGGCCTCTGCTTCCTCCCCCGGTGTATTCTGGCAGTGGCTCTCCCAACCCATGGGTGGGTGCCTGCTTCTCCCTCTTTCTCTCTCCCAAATGTGTTGGAACAGTTTTGCAGCATCCTGAGAGAGCCTTGGGAACCCTTCCCCCCCTCGGCGCTGAACTGGCCTTTCGGGTACCAGCACAACCTCGCTGCCATCATCCTGTACCATAGGAAAATAGCAGGTGGTGGGAAGGCAGTTGGTTCCCCAGGCAGGGCATTCTGTGCCATTTCTTCAGAGCAGCAGCAACAAAAATCACGCTTCTTTATTGCCCCTATTCCCCAGCTTTTTGGTTTTTTGTCTTCTTGTTCTGAAACAATTGCTTCACCACTGCTGAAGGCAGTCTCTCAGAGATTTACAAATTACCAAGAACTAAGGATAAAAACCAAAAAAATCAGTACTTAACATGATTCCTGCAACTGTGGTCCAGATCCACTACTAACACAAGACTGATGTGTGTCTTGTCTGTGACTGCCCAGTAAAGCAGGAGCAAACTTCACTTTTTAATTGCAAAAAATGGGTTTGGGTTTCTCTTTGATCAAATTCTAGTGCATTTCCCTTCATTCATGGCTGTGTGGTTCAGTGCCCTGTCAGACACAGCTGTGCTGCATCTGTCTGTGCCTCCAAGCTGCCCGTGCCCACAGCCCCTCTGCCCGTGGCTGCAGTGCTGGGAACAGGCAGTGCTTGTAGGGCACCAACCCATTTTCCAGTGCTGCTAAACTTTGGTGTATTCCCAGTGTGTTGGGGGACAGAAGCATTAAAGTATTTTGAGATGGTGGAGAAAACCAAACACCCTGCAAAGCCTCTTGGCTGTAGCCAGAGGCAGGCATTCCCTATGCCAGCATATTGCATGGTATTTTAAATGCACAGATCTGTGACTTTTCCAGAAAATAGTTATGTTTCATGTTTGAGTCATTCAGAGTTAACCACATGCCTGTGGAAAACCATAAGAGTTAAACAAGAAACTTTCCACTCTTGTTATTTTCCCCTCTCCTGTTCTCAGTCTCATAAGCCAGTACAGAATTGCATTGATGTGTTTTCATGGAAAGCTGGCGAATTTGACATCTGAGGGCTTTTTGGAGGGAGCACAAGGTTTCCTCTCACAGGCCAGGCAGAAGGGGCACGTTCAGTTTTTGTGCTTTATGTTTTGTAAGAAAAGGTTGAAGAAAAGCTTCACTCTACAAACGGTGATAGGAGCAGTTGGGCATCCTCCAAAGTTGTCATCTCAGCACTGACAAGCTGTGTTGTCACCTGTATCTTCACAGGCAGCATCTCACAGATCACCTCTCCTCTCGAGTGCTACTACCAGCAATTACAATGATTACCTAAATGTGAAAGCAGTATTAGACAGTATAATTAGCTATATATAACTGTTGAACAGATGACTGCAGTCACTGCAGGCAGCCCCCTGCACCGGCTCCACACGGCAGTGCCCAACAGAGAGCACGGAGAAAGCAGAGAGGAGCCATCTCTTTTCCAGATGTTTTTTTCGGGTGTCTGGACTCTGCTTTGCACTGGGCAGCCGTGAATGCAGCTGGCAGAAAAGGAGGTGCCAGCACCAGGTGACCCTGTAGGTAAAAACTTGCTAGGGTCACACATGGGTATTCCAGAAGAGTTGCAGAGAGGAATTATTTGGAGTAGAAGAGAAAGGCTTGGTTTGGCATTGTTGTCAAAACTGAAGGAGATAGCAGCAATGTATAAAGCTGCTAAAAATCTTTGTTATAATACATTATTGTGTTATTAAAGTTATAATTACCAGGTATCACTGGTGAGTCAAAGTAATACATTTAAAGAATAATTTTTACTTAGATAATGTCTTTAGTGCTTATGACAAAGCAGGAGAAGCCAAATTGGTCTTCTTACAAATTATCTCTGATCTTTGAACACATATGCATTAATTAAATGTGCTATGCTCAGATACTTATGTACATAGCTGTGGAAATAATTCATTTCCATGGTTCTACTTATATTTTGAAACTTTTTCTTCTACCAGCCTAGAGATAAATGTGCTTGGAAATGGCTGTTTAACTCTTGAGTTTTTTCCCCTCTACAAAAATGTGATGTTTTTTCTTACATCTGTTGCAAACATTTCAGCCCTTAAAGCACATAAAACAGAAGTGTCTATTGATCTCCTGAGTTGACTAGAATAAACTTTTAAAACTGCTTGGTTTAAACCCAAATTAGTTTTCTTCTTGGAAGAATATCTCCTGGAGGTTTAAGGAATTAACTTTACAATTAACTAAAGGAAAAACTGACATTTTTATTAGACATTGCTTCTGAAGCCACTCTAATAACAAAACGTATGTTTAATAAACTACATAACACTGATGGCAAAGAGAAAAGCTTTGCAATAATTCCTTTGTAATCTCAGTGATACAATTCACAATCAGTGGAAGTGCTCAAATAGAGGAAAATGGTCACCACGTACATGTGTAAAAAAACCAAAGCAAGCAAAACCAGAGGCATTGGCAAGATTTTGGAGATGGTGGTTCAGACAGGGAGGAGGGACACTGAGAACAGCACCGTTCAGCTTTGGAAGGCTCTGCAGGCTAGTACAGGGCTATCTCCAGCAAACCAGGTGCTGGGGAAAGAGAGCTGCTCAAAATTTTGCTTGCCCTTTGAAACACTCTCTTTGCCCATGCACAAAGAAGTCTGGGTAAAAAGAACTTGTCAAAGTTGGAATAATCCTACTGAAATCCTGCTTCAGAAGAACATGCTCCAGGTTGGGTGTTTTAGGGGTAAATTCAGCTCTGGCTCTGGCAGGGTAGAAGGCAAAAGCTAAACAAGCAGAAGAGGTTTCCAGCTCCAGCTGTGGATGGCAAAAGAGGTGCTTGTGTTGCAGAACAGATGTTAGATAGTTGATGAGATTTTGAGCAGCACATTAGTCTGTGTCCATAAAGCTTTATCTGCTGACAGAAGTGTGGGGACCAGACACCTCCATTCAGGTGTTCCTGCTACTGCAGGACTTGGGTCCTCTTTCCAGACAGTAAAATCTGAGTGAAAATAATGCCAGACTAATGTAGACTCAGTTTAGAGTAAAAACCTCCCCAGGTCCCATTGTGCCATCTGGTACAGAGCCTTCTTCTTGGAGCTTTGCTTAGTTTCCACTACAGAGTCTGAAGAGGTAGAAAGACCTAGAATTGGTACATGTTCTCACCTTAGAAGTTCTTTTGGCCAGAGAATCACAGAATCAATTAGGCTGGAAAAGACCTGTGAGGTCATTGAGTCCAACCTGTGACCAAAGACCACCATGTCAGCCACACAATGGCACTGAGTGCCACGTCCAGTTTCTTAAACATCTCCAGGGACAGTGCCTCACCATCTCCTTGGGCAGTCCATTCCGATGTTCAATCCCCCCCCTTTCAGTGAAGTAATTCCTCCTAATGTCCCATCGTTATGCCGATGCTAGGCAGAAAAGGTTGCATATCCCCAAAATCAAACCATCCCATTCAGGGTGATGTTTCCAGCTGGTGCAAGCCCTCTCTGAGCCCCTGCTTTGTGACCCAGCCACAGGCTGGGTTCTGCTCCAGGTGCTTCTGCTGGGGTGGGTGTTCAGCCTGGCCCCACTCCCCAGGCCCCAGTTACTGCTGCTGGTGACACTGTCTCTTGCACTGTCAGGAGCCCATGCCGTGCAGTTCTGTGTAATTATTTGAGGAAACTGGAATTTATTATTTCCAACCGCCTCCCCCCAGGATGGCACTAAGGTTTGAGCTCATTATGCTTTTAAAAACACCCACAGAACCCAAACAGGTCTTTCACATCGTGCAGAAAGTAGAGCATTTTTAAGTGAGGTTAAACATATATTTGAAAAGATAGCGTACTCCTTCTATCTTGTAATGATGGTCTTAACTGAGTGAATTATTTATACTTTCACAGAGAAAATCTCAGAGCCACAACAGTTTGCAAACAGTTGGGTTTGTAAGTGATGGTGCTATTTCCTCTCCAAGCAGGGTCAGAGAGAGCAAGAGACCTGTTGCTGGACTTCTCTTTGAACTCATTGAGCATCTAGTTTTATATTTAAATTATATCATGCTACATTAATAGCACAGAGTGCACTGATTATACAGCAGCTGTTCCCCTGGTAATGGGGATGCAGCATGTGCTGGGCATGGGAAATAGCAGAAGCTGGAGACACACCCCAAACTCCCTTTTTCAGAGACTTCTCCAGACTATGAAAGCAAGGAGCCAGACTCACCTTATTGAAAGCAAGCTGTTGGAAAAGGCTGAGAGATGCAGCACAGCTTCCCTCGCTGTGGGAGAGCCAGGAGGAGTGGTCTCACAGCTGCTGGCTGGGTGGTTAAAAATCACCACCAGTTCCTGCACCACCTGCTCAAAATTATCTCCAGCAGATCTCTATTGCTGCTGCCTACTTGGAGGGTGCAGCCCCCACCGTGCTGTCTCCTTCCCATGGCAGCACCACCTGGATCTGGGATGCTCCAGGAGCAGCAGAGCTGAGTGACCCAGAGCACAGTGGCAGTGTTGGTGGGCAAGGAGGGTGCAGACAGTGAGCAGCACAGGCTGGAGTCTCAGCTTCTCATCTGACCCAAAAACCCCATGTTTGCATGGGGAAGTGCCTGGGGAGGTGGGGACAGCAGTGGCCAGACAGGAGCCCAGAGTGTGGGGACAGGGCAGACAGGTGCCCTCAGCCAGAGGAGAAGGCTGAGCCTCCCATGCTCTCCCAGAGCCCTGCTCCATCTGTCAGCATCACCCGAGTCTTCATTCCCACGACTGCTCTGCTTCTGATTTTAAATAGCTCAGTACGACAGGAGCATCACATCCCAAGTGATGAGCCAGCGTTTTTACAGTGTCATTCCCTATTTACCTACTTTTAACTACAGCACCTCCTCTCGATCTTTATCTGATGAGAACAATCTTTTTCCATCGGGAATCAGGTGATAAGCATTTAATCTCCTGCTTCAGTTTTCTTTGGGCTCCTGCATGACTGACTTTGTCATGAGTTGTTCTGCACTGAGTATGAACAAAATGCTTTCTTGCCACAATTTGTTGTCTGGTTGATAAACAGGCATCTTTGGCAATAGGCAAATTCATAGTCATTACTTAATGTGTACGCAGAAATCAAATGGCTAATGTGAATGTACATTGTAATCTTTCTGGGTGGACAGCAGGCAGGAAATCATGGCAGCAGCTGTTGTGGTGTAATCCCAGCTGGCAACTCATCCCCACACAGCCATTTGCTCAGTCCTCCCATGTTGAGATGGGGAAAAGAATTGGAAAGGTAAAAGTGAGAAAACTCGTGGGTTGAGATGAAGGCAGTTTAGCAGGTAAAGCAAACCAAGGAATTTATTCCCCACTTCCCACAGCAGGCAGTGCTGAGCCATGCCCAGGACAGCAGGGCTCCACCACCTCTAACAGTGTCTTGGGAAGACAAACACCATCACTCCAAACCTCTCCCCTTTGTCCTTCGCCCCAGATTTATATGCTGAGCATGGTGCCACATGGTCTGGGATGTCCCCTGGGTCAGTTGGGGACACAGTCCTGGCTGTGTCCCTTCCCAGCTCCTTGTGCAGCCTCTTGCTGGTGTGGTGGGTGAGGAGCAGGAAAGGCCTTGGCTCTGGGTAAGAACTGCTCAGTGGTAACAAAAACAGCCCTGAACTATCAATACTGTTCTCAGCACAAATCCAAACCACAGCTCCATTCCAGCTTCTGTAAAGGAGATTGACTCTACCCCCACCCAAACCACCCTGCACCCTGCAATTTTCATCTCTGCACCCACAATTACAGGAAGAAAAGGAACTTGCTGTGCTTTTGGACTTACACTAGGAATCACAAACACAGTGAGCTACTCTCTGCCTGGTAAGGCTGGGTGAGGGCTGGGGCATAGAATGGTTTCAGCTCAGATCCTGCTCCTGTCCCTGACAGGGCTGGCTCTCAGCAGTGCTGCAGCAGTGTCTATCTGGGGAAACCAGGCTGGTGCCTGCTGGGCAGTGCTCATGGCACTCCTGTATCTCCCCTTCCCTTGCTGCCAGGCACTAATCCAGTTCTCCAGCAGAGGCCTGCACAGAGCATCTGGTGGGGACAAACCTGAGCCCAGGGTGACATTGTTGTTTTTTTCCATCACTGAAAAGTTATCTTTAACCATTCTCTATCCTGTGCACTTGGTTCAGTGCTAATTTCCCCTTGGCCTCTTGCAAAGTGGTTGGGGTGTGGGAATAAAATAATGATGCTGTCCACATCCTTTCCCCGTTAGGTGTATACATTGTTCTTCCTTAAAAAATTCCCAAACAACAGCAAGAAAGTGGAAAGGAAGAGCAGCTCCCTTTCCTATCATACGCACCTTTAAGTTATTGAGGGTTATACCTGGGGCATTTTCCCACGGGGAGGGTCAGAGATTTGCTGAGCTCCTGCCCTCCTTAGTCCTTGGCCGCAATGTCCCGTTACCCGCTCCAGGCACAGAAAGTTGGACATCACCCCATCCTCATCACAGGTACAGAGCTGGGCTCAGGCACGCCCCAGAAGGGGAGGAACCTTAAATATTTCTGCTCTTAGCCTTTCAGCCTTTTGCTCCAGGTGCAATTGATCTGGGTCTAATTGAAAGCAGGTTTTGGCAGTGCTGTGGCACAAACCTCAGAGAACAGCTATCATATTAAAGTTGCTTAGAAAACGTAACCTGCACCATGTGCTGAGATGGCAGAGAGCCCTGGAAACCTGGAAAGCTTTGAGTGCTGATGCTGAAGAAAACTGTTTTAATTGGCATATTGTCTTGGTAGAACAGGGCTACCTGGTCTCAGACCATCCTGTGATGAAAGAACTACTGAAGCATTTGTTTCACGTGAGGTCAGAGAGGGGATGCTGCTGTGGAGCCAGAGATGGGGCAGACCTGGCCATCAGCTGTGCTAGCCCAAGGCATTTCCTGGAAAACCCCCATACAAAGCCTTTCCTGGATGTGGTCCTGCTAACCTTGATGAGACTTTTCTTCCCCTCAGAGCTGTTCAGGGTTGCTGAACACCCGGCAATGTTGGTCTATCTGTGGTAGGGGCCCTCAGCTTTCAAGGGTTCCTTGCAGCCTCTATGCCAGCCCCTGGTAAATAGGATGGGCTTTGTGCCAGCCACTTACCAGATGCAGCTGTTGGCAAAGACAAGTCAAGGGCACTTCCCTCTGGGGTTTTAAATCTTGCTTTGGAGGAGAGGGAAAGGCCGTGCAAGAGGGCAGCAGATGAGAAACTCCTCCCTCCTGTGTTTCTGCTGTGTCTGGAGAGGGACCTGCTGGCAGCTCCTGGTGTGGCTGTGGCAGCACAGACTGATCCCCCAGCTGCTCCCCCGGAGCATTGGGACGTGGCAGGGTGGTGCTGCTTCTTTAGGTGCTTTGGAAGCAAGCTGGAGGTCTCCCCCCTCCAGGTGGAGAGAAGATGCATTTGGACCTCTGTGCAGCCCTCAGCATGGTGCAGGCTGGATGGGCACTGCATCTCTGAAGTATCCAGGGTGTGGCCAAGCAGGTCCCAGTGAGGGCTCACCTTCTGCTCACCTTGACACCCTTTTGACCCTGCCCCACATCATGGTGCCAGTGATGTCTGCTGGGAAGGAGCCTGATGCAGACTGGTTTTGCTGGTCACGTTTTCCTCACCAGTTCTATCACTCCTGCTTATTAGGATGTAGAGCTTATTGAGTACCACTGCCAAATAATTTATATTATTCCTAGTAAGCCTTGAAATCAAATTGCAGCAGTCACCTGCTTCTCGTGCGGCTGCCCTGGTGCACAGAGCCGTGGTGTTACCCTGTGGCTTAGAGCCCAAGTGAGGTGTGTTGCCCTGAACTGCAGACTTCAGAGCTTGCACTGGGGCTGTGCTGCCTCTCCTGCCCTGTCCCAGGGCACTGGCTGGAGGAAAGGGCAGAGCTGGGGTTGTTGTGGAGCTGAGGTTCCCAGCAGGGACCTGAGGGCAGCGTAGGCACTGAAGCCTGCAGGGTCAGCACTGCAGTGCCCTCCCTGGCTGTAGCGGAGGCTTTTAGGCATTTCCCTTAACAGGTTTCAAACACAACAACCATCGGTCCCTCCACAAAGAGAAAGTCTTCATTATGCAAATTCTCATCTTAAAGCTTTATTCATGTGCTTCCTGGCAGGCTTTCCTTTAATCTCAAGAGCGAGATTGCTTGGAATTACCATACACCCTTGTTAATTGCATTAAAAAAAAAAATTCAGCAGAGGTTGTTTTTGCCATAATCAAGAGTGATTTTTGATTAGTACTTCTGAAAATCAAAATGTTTCACTGAGAATAGAGAGCAAGGACAGCAGCATTCCCTCATCCCCTGCAAGGAGCAGGGGTCATTCCAGCTGGGGGAATGTGTCCCACTGCTCTTTAGTGGTTGTGCCCTGGGCTGGGTTGGTGTATCCCCAGCATCAGCTGTTGGTCCCACTGCTGAGGTGGATGCAGGGAGCTGTTTCTCCCACACTTTGCTTCCCAGCATAGCCCTTCTACCCACTGCCCTGGCAGGCTGCTGACAGCTTGTTTGTGCAGAGCAGCCAGTCTTCCCTGGCAGCAGCTGAGAAGATACATTAGAAGTTCAAAGTCTGCTTTTCAAGGCAGAGCTACCTTGAGGAGGCTGTCTGTGCTGAGGAGGAAGCAGCCTGGCCTCTGCAGGGAACAGTGCAGCTGCACAGAAGCTTCCCTTAGCCATCTGCCCCACCAGCACTGCTACCAGAGACTGTGACACTCAGCTCTGAGGAGCACTGCTCCACACACATGGAACTGTGCTTTGACCTTAGCCATCAGCAAGAATTTGAGATTCACAAGTACATTTCTCACTCATTTTGCAGTGTCTGGGGTCAGTGCCCAGACAGCAATGATGGAGGCACTGGTGAGTCCAAATCTCTACTCTGCCCTGACTGGGATCTGCTCTGGCCGGTGCTGTTGTGCCATCACCTGCACCAGGACAGGTCCCTGGGGACACTTCCACAGGCATCCCAGCTTCTGCAGGGCAGACCCAGGCCTATGGAGGAGCAGCCATTTTATCCCCACAGACTTTTGGGGCTGTGTCTTTGCTGAGATGGCAGAAACCCCACTGTGAGGGTGCAGCCAGAGGTCCAGCAACACAGCTCTGCTCCCAACCCCTCCTTCCCCAGCACCCTGCCCAGAGGTCCCAGCACAGCTGTGGGTGCCCAGCCTCAGGCCCACCCACCTGCATGTGCCAGCATCATAACCTGGAACCAAAAAGATGTGGTGTTCACTGGGAACACCCTTTTGGCTACCACAGTACTTGCTTTCCTGCTTTCCTCCTGCTCCCCCACCCGCTGTGCTGCTCCTAAGGTGGACACATAAAGTCAGGCAGTTGGAATTACTTTCCACTGCCCTTGTAGCTGCTTTGCATTTTCCCCTGCTCTCCCAGGCTGTCAATCTTGTACTATCACAGGCTCTCTATTCCCAGGGAAGCTAAACACATATATATTGCACAAAGAGATCCGGGGGCTGGCACTAAAAATGGAATACACCTCGCTCTGAGTGCTGCAGACGGCCTGGCAATGTACTGGGTGTGAATTATGATACTGTAATTCAAGCTTTGTCAAACAGAGGGGCTTAATTAGAATATATATATAATTGTAAAAACTAAAAAGCTGACGAGTACAATTGTGTGTTTGAGCTGCCTGCTTCAGAAAATAATGAGGAGAGAATACATTAAGGCACAAAAACCTTCTACCTTCAAAGAGCAGCTAGCTCTGATTAAAAATACTCCTGGCAAGGCGAAGGGACTCAGCAAGAGGTGGGGGAGCCTGCAGTGCTGGCTTAGTCATAATTCTCACCCCTGTTCTAAAGCTTCTGCTGGACACAGCTGCAGCCTTGGGTTCTCTTCACCTCCCCACTCTGGCTTTGAGGGATTTATATTGGGTGCCATGTGATGTCCCAGCTTGGTCTCTATGGATTGTCAGATTAAATAAAAATATAGGAAACATGTAATTTGACTGTTTCCCCCTTGCCATAGAGCTGCAGTCCTATGGGTGCTCCACTGCCTGTGGCTGGTGGCACACGGGGCTGGAATTGCCCCCAGTTGCCATAGGGGGTGTGCCTTTTCTCCCACCAGCCAAAGAGCAGAGTTCTTCCAAAGACCCAGTGCAAAGATAGGGAAATAAATGACCCAAACTATTCCTAGTCATCACCCCAACAAAGATCCCATACTGCTGCCCAGCAAAGCAACCAGCTAAGGGGGGTTTTGCTTATCACTGCAGTTGTGGCCCTGTAGCAGGCCACAGGTGGGATGTCCTACAGGGGAGGTGACATGTCAGGGTATGCACAGCCCTGACTCTGCTTCATGGGCATTATGGACAAACTGCTGCAGCTCAGCAGCTTGTGAGTGCTGATGTGTGGGAATGGGCCCCAACCTCTCCCAAAAAGTATAAACCCTTACTGGAAAGATACTCTGTGCTGTGCATGAGTTTCCATCAGAGATGGGCTTTGGAAGCTCCACTCCTCCAGTGATTGTGGAGCAGTGTCAGGGCCCCAGGAGCATAGGGATTGCACAGGACAGTGCAGGGAGCAGCAGTGCTGCCTCCAAAAAGCTGCATGTGCACAGTAAACATGCATAGCAAGAGCTGGTGGGGTTTTCAGTGTGTGGCCATGAAGGACCAGATTTGTTACCACTTAATAACAGAGTAAAAGAACGAGGAGAGCATTCCAGTCTTATCTGTTGGAGCGAGCAGGGGAGTTTGTGTGCCTGTGATGGCAGCGCTCAGTTATTGATCTATGAAAGGTCTGATACATCTCTGTAACACCCTTTGCATGAAATGCAAAGAGATGTTTTCAGCTTCAATTAACTGGCAGTCTGTTATTAATCCTTGCCAGCGCCTAGGGGAATCCTGGAAAAGGATGTTGGTTTGCCACGGGCAGCATTGGGAAAGCCCTGGACAATGGGCTGTGCCAAGCACTGCTGCTCCTTAGGAAGGTTTTACTGGGCAGTTTAGGGCATCCAGAGTTTCCCAACCCTCACTTGGGCAGCATTGCCCCTCTCCCGACAGTGTGGGGAAAGCCCCCAGGATGCAGCTCCTGTTGAGGACTCTTTAGCAGTTATTTACCTCAGCCCATGAGGATGGAGGGCCCTGAGCACCTTTCACTCCCCTCAGGGGCCAGCAGGCTCTTTGGAGAGTGGTTTTAGAAGGGGCACCCTGTCTCATCCTTCAGGGAGAGTTGCCAAGGGAGCTGTCACCAAACCCAGGGAGGCTGTAAGTGCTTCTCAGCTGGCAGGTCCAGTGAGCCCCTCAAAGCCACGAGGGGCGAGCCCATTTTTTGGGACAGTGCTGGGCCCATGGCCCCACTGGGGGGACATCTCCATGCAGCCCCACAACCCACACAGCCCTTCATTAGAATGTGTGAGCTGCACACCCTCTGCAACTGCCCGCCCCTCCACGGGGAGGATACACTAACAGGGCTCAGCCTGCAGCAAGGCAGTGCCTTGGTATTGACTGTATCGTGGAGAGCAGAGGGTGCGAGGGAGAGGGAAGGGAGGGCTCCTGGCATATTGATGCAAGTTGGTGCTGCCACCACATCTGCTCACATGGTGACGGAACATTTTCCTCTTTCGGGTTGGTAACGCTTCTCATCCCACCAGAGACACTACGTGGGTTTCCCCTTCTGCCTATTTTTAAGCATGCTTTTAAATAGAAAGACAAAAATGATGAAGTCTTGTTAGTTCCTGGAAATCCAGTAAAAAGACTAGGGAAAAAGTCATTCTGGGAAGACTGCACGAAATCGTCAGACTGACAAGGCTGGGGCAGTTGGCCAGCACAGTGATGAGTGATTTGAGTCTCAGCAGGGATGTTGGTGGTTTGGCAGCCCCCCGTGCAAGCCCTGGAGCTGGGCAGGTGTTTTTCAGCGCTGTGGATGGTCTTGCACGTTTCTGACTTTGCTCCTTTGCACTGACAGTCCACTTGTTAACACTGCAGCTTCACCCGGGTGTCAGAGCAGGAGAGCATCGCCTGTCTCACAGTGCCAATATTTCACCAGCAATAAAGCCCAGGAAGGAAAGATTTTGGGAAGGGAGAGGCATGGAGGGAGGCTAAGGGTGGCAGACACAGCCTGCCGTGCTGTGCTGTGCAAGAGTCTCTGCTGCATGCCTCTCCCTGTGGATTTCCCATGGATTCTCCCTGCATCGCCTGGTGCTGGCTGTTCCCCCGGCTCCTTGAGAAATGCAGCGTGGGCTGGGACACTCATCCTTTACACACCCCTCCCAGCAGTACCTAATGTCAAGCCTTTGACAGGGGGGAGAAGCCCACAGCAACTTCCCAGCCCCTACCCCTGTACATACATCACATACATCACCTCAGGGCTGCTGAGTGTTCATTTAACAGACGGCAAATGAGATGAGAGGTGATGTGTGAGTAAGTGGAACCGGACCTGCAGCTGTTGTAGTACTTAGTGACCACTCTCAGTAGAAGTTTTTCACTGAATCGCTGATACCTGCTTTCTGATGGACTGGTGCCTTCCCATTGTTATTGTACTTGTCAGTAAAGCTTTAAATTTATTCATGAAGCATGCTGGAGCTCAGGTGGCAATAGCTAAATCCATTTAGCAGTAGGAATAAGAGGAAAGCCATTTTAATGTTCTCTTGCAGTGCTGCAGTACTTAGCAAACCCAAAGGATATTAATTACTCAGCATGCTCCGAGATGTAAAAGCATGAATTTATCAAGACAAATACATTCAGAACTAGGGTAAGTCAACAGTAATTAATGCCATGCAAAAAAGAGATGGAGAAAGAAAGGATTAGCTGGCCCTGTTGCAGAAGAACATGATGTAGGCCTGAGTTATCCCTGGGATATGGGACTGGAGGTGTGGTGAGGCATCTCTACCAAAAAAAATCTGCCTTTGCCTGTCACATATATCCCTGGGATGAGGGTTTGGTCCTGTTTCACATTTCTAAGGCAGAATGATGCAGGCGGCCTCTGGAATGCTAAGTCGTGCTTGGCAGCCAGCAACAGCTTTTTCATGCAAAGCCTTTGATATTGGAAGGCACTTGAGAAGAAGAGGGGCATAGGGCTTTTTTGTTTGCCACCAAATTTGTCTGCACTGTCCCAAGTGTTTTCATAGTGTTTAGCAATCATATAATTGTGAGCACAGCCAGAGGCGAGTGGCATTTGAGAGATGAATTGGTAGGTTCTCCTTGACAAATTTAAGCATTACATGTGTTTTTATACCACATCCATTAGGGCAGACAAATGGAAAATCAGAGATGGCTGCTCTGCATTTAACAGTCACAGCATCTGGAGCGGGCTGATTTCTTCCTCATCACCAGTGTTCGTTCAGGCTTGGAAAAGAACCAGCAAAAAACTAAAGCAAATTGAGCAAACAAGTCTAGTCATGCCTTGTTTAAAGGTGGTTTACTCTGTGTGGAGTGAGTACAGCTAGTGCTGAATCTTTGTCTACAGGTCACGGGGATGACACAGATGACTTCAACCTAGAAGATGCCCTGTTTGACCCCGTCACCAGGCGACGTAAGTCACGTTTATACATTGTTTTCAAGAGGAGGAAACACATAGATGTTAATAGATACGATTTGTTCTTTGGGATCTGATGCCGGTGGGAGGGTGGTAGAAGATACAACTGCCTTATCCTCTCTGCCTGGGAGACTGTGCCTGGGTCTGAGTTTGCACATAGGTGGAGCAGTCCTGGAGAAGCTGGCTTCTGACCAGGTGCCCTTTGCTTGCTGACTCCTGTGAGGAACCACAGAGGCACAGCACACCTGTGCTCTGAGGTGGAAACAGCACTGAACTTGCCCTTTTGGCTTCCTTGCATCCCTCAGGCCTACCAGCATGCCTGGGAGCAGTGCATCGTCCACTCCCTTCCCCAGCCAGGGAGGGCAGCTGGCTGTGCCTGGCCAGGGGCAGCGCCAGGTCCTTCCCTGCTCCCACTGCAGTGTGGTGCCTGGGAAGGCACATGGCACCTGAGGTCACTGCTCTGCTTCACTGGAGTTCCAGTGCACCCATCAGTCAAAGGAAACTTCCTCAGGGGATGCCTTACTGCTGGCATGCAGCATTCAGTATTTTGGTGTTTTACACCCCAAGGACAAAACCTAACTGCTGGCACAGCAGCTGAGGGACGGGAGGAGGCTTATCTTCCTCCCTGGGAAATATCACATGCCTTCCACCAGTGCCAGGGGCTGAGCCCAAGAGCACTGTGCACCCAGACACATCTCTGGCTCCCTTTGGTACCCAGCCATGGAGATGCTGTGGCAGAGCTGCCAATGCCAGCACCCAGGACCCCTTGCTGCCCAGCACTCCCCACACAGTGCATGGTGGCTGTCCCCAGACCCAGCACCTGGCAGGGCAGCAGCAGGGATTGCTCCATGAGCAATGCCAGGCTCTGGCAGAATATACCCACATGTACTGAAGGGAAAGCTGTGACAGTGTTTGAAACCTCTCGTGCTGTAGTCTAACAACAGATGGACACTTGTGCTGTGTTACTTTGGAGTTTATGTGGAATAGAGGGTGCTCTCTGCAACTCTCCTGCAGTGTGCCAGGATAGGCCATGGGCTATCAGACTTGGTCAAAGAGCTGATGCAGCTCATCTAGGATTTTGCAAAAGTCCTTTAATGCAGCATTTGAGGAGACCTGGTTAGAAATTACTAATGGCCTCCTCATGTGGAGGGAAAGTGGCATTCTCCAGGCTGGAGTCCCTGCAGTGAGGGAGAGGAAGAGGCAACAGTCCCCACAGCCTCCCCAAGTGCCACATCCCACTCTGGGTTCATTGTGTCAGCCCCAGAAAAGAGCAACCAAGGGTCTGGGGTTGGGTCATCAAACCATACCAGCAGACTGGAGATGAAGCTCAGCAGCACCACTCCAGTCTAGTGGAAATTAATGGGAGTGGGGCAACCACAGCTCTTGCTCATAATTTATTCATATATTTGGTAATGCCAGCCACTATTAGTAGGCAGTGGTTTCCATATTGCTCCCTCCTTCCTGCCTCAATGTCTGGCTGTAGCTTGTTTTAGCCCAGGACCAGCCAGGGGGGGCTGGGATCTGAGTATCAGGCTGTCACTGAAAGCCCTCCAGCTGGCAGGAAACCTCCTGTGCATCACACAGCACGGGAAATTATCTGTCACTGGAGTGACTGACCAGGCCAGGGACACCGAAACATTGGTAACTGACTGCTGGTTTCCATGCTGTTCTGCACATTGTCTGCCCTTCCCTGTCTGCTGCTGTATCCCAGAGCCTTAGAGCAGAATGTTGCAGCTCCCTGCTCTCCACCAGCTGGGATGGGATGCTGGCTCAGCTCAAGGCAGCAGTGCCCTGTGGAGCACTGGGCTCCATTTTCACCCATGGGGAGTCCTGATCCCTGTGGCCACACTTTTGTGTGCAGGGTGTTCATGACTCTGTGTCCTGAGTTTACAAATGCAGATGTCAGAAAGTTGTGATGAAATCTTTGTCCTTCATTCTCAATCCAGAGACGACGTTTTTGGTGATGCCTATGAGTAACACTTTTCCTCCCCATCTGTTTTGTCACAGCCACTCCTAAGGGCCCCAGAAAGCCAGCAGGTGGGACAGGTGAGACCTTCTTATATTTCTCACATGCACATCAGCTCAACGTGGCACTGAACTGTGTGAGCCCCCATGGGTGGCCTGTGTGTGGCTGAGTGCTGCTGCCTCAGCAGATGCTTTGGGACCCCTTTACTTCCCATCGGGAAGCTGGAGCTGGTGTGTGCATCTGCACTGTTTCTGTGCAGCCAAAGAAATGCAATATTAATATTTGTGACCATGCTGAAGGTGAATGGCAGTGGAGCATTTACAACCAAGGCAGAATTTTGCACAATTTGCAGTATCCTAATGGAGAAGACACAAATCACTTCTCAACTACACAAGGGCTTTTGTTCCTGTCTGCATGGCAACTGCTAGCTTTCCTTCCCGGAGGAAGTCCAGAGGATATTTTCCTCCCTTTTTTTATTCCAAGATATCCTCAGCCTCCACAGAAAGTCCCATCTTGGTGACACTTTCCCATCCGGGGAGAATGGATCTCTGTTGGTGTACATCAAATGTGCTGGCTGACCAGCTCTCAGCAGTGCCATGGTTGAGGAAGCTCCCTTAAATTCACATGAGTTTTGTTGCCAACAGCTCCTCTGGCTCAATTCTGGCCAAATAGTCCCCGTTAAATATAACATAGTCACAGGAGCTGAAGGGTTGCTCAGTCCTACTGGAGGAGCCTGCAATAAATGGCATCAGAGGAGTGCTCAGAAGTCAATCACTCACCCCTGCATGAGGATCTTGGCACAAATTTAGGCAAATTCAACTGTCTGGTTCCTTGGCCACCATGGTCTTTGCTAGGGACAAGAAACCCAAGTGCCAGAGGCACATGCAGGGCTTCAGTGTTTGGATCACAGCCCGAATGAGAGGTTGTTTGATCCAGTAAACTCCCCCTGGAAAATGGACACGTGTGGAGGCTGGGGCTTTGTCTTAGCCAGTTGGTTCTTCCCCAGGGAGTGTTTTTTGGATGAATCATGGCACTGAGAGGCTCCTGCAGTAGATTCCTGTGCCCTGGCCCCTCTCTGTGCATGCTCAGCTGAAGGTCACTCATGGGCAGCTGCACAGTGAGCAGCGTCCCAGCCACTGGCTCAGTCCCACAGACCCTTCTCATCTGCACCAGCTCTCAGGAGATGCTGCAGGAACCAGTAGGACTCCCCCAAAAGTGATTTACTTTGGGATTCCGAGGGCTGGGTAGCAGCCACAGCTTGGACGGGGAGACTGGAATGGTGGCCAGGCTTTTCTGAAGCTTTTGTGATAGGTCACAGTTTAGCAGCAAAGTGGCTGGATGCCCTTTCCAGCTCCATCCTGATGTGGGAGGCCCTGGCAATGGTGCAGCACCATTGCACAATACCCACAGAGCAGGGTGTGTGCCAGCAGCCTTGTGCTGTCCCCACAAACAGGAGTGTAACAATTCCTTCTCTCCTGCAGACTTCGATTTGGCTGATTATTTTGACACGCCTGTGGAGACTACCACCAAAGCAGCCAAGCCAACTCCCAAGCCCTTCCCCAGGCCAGGGAAGCCAGGTAATGCAGAGCTCCCCACAGGCTCTAGCATCTCCAGGGCGTCCAGAGGGAGGGGTGCCCCCAGTATCAGCTGCAGTTGTGTAAAGACCAGAGCACTGAGCTGGCCCAGTGCAGCCCCAGTGTCCCAGCAGAGTGGGTGTTTCTGTGCACAGCACTCAGCTGAACCCACGTTTTAGAGGGTAACATCATTTTGGTCTTTTTTTTTTCTCCTCCCTTCAGACAACGGCTTTTGGAATGTCATTCGCACCACCACAACCAAGCAGCCAAAAACTACAAGAGCCCCTCCTAAGCGTAACCCGGGTGAGCATCATCTCCACAGCCTCTGCTGCTTCACTCCAGCTCTGCTGCTGGCACAGGGGGAGGATTTGAGTTGGGCCATGATGGTGGCACTGCCTTCATCCTGGTATTTCCATCTTCTGGTCTGCTTGCTCACCTGAGACACCTCAAGAAAAACACAAATATCAAAAAACCACAGAGAGGACAGGGCATCTGAGCATTGCACTGCATTTCCTGGGGGACCTTGCTGGTTTCTGGACCATGTTTCATTCCCAGTGCTTGCTGGAAGGCTGTTAGCTGGTTGTGCTCCCTATCATGACGCAGCCATATTGGGCTCCACTGGCAGACACCCACAGGCTCAGGGTACCCTGTCAGCTGGGCATTTTGCTGCCTGCCCAGACAGGGTTTTTGTTTGGATCAGAATAAACTCAGGAGTGCACTGGTGGGAGGGCTGAGGAGCTCATTTTGCTCCATGCCGGGGTTTTAGCTGCTGTCTATCAGAGACAATATCTTGTGTCAGAGCCAGGCAGCTCAGGGGACCAACTGAGCATTCACAGAGGAAAATAACTCCAAAGAATCAAGTCACAGGCAGTTCCAGACGGCCACCTCCCTCCCCTCCACTGGCTGGGCCCTCAGGTCACCAGTTTGGCTCTGACTTTTCCTACTGGCCTCATTTATCTGATTGCCTGGCACTCCAGCCATTGGGACACTGTTTCTGCAGGAAGGACATGGTCTTTCCCACTACAGCAGTGTGGAGCATTGGAACAGGATGGTTTTGGAAGATCTGCCAGGAGGCCCCATAGCAGAATTGGGAAATGGCTGTGTCTGGAGTTTTGTGTCTTTCAACAGTGTTTTTCCCTGATTAATGAATTAATTGCAGAGTTCCTCAGCTTATCACCACACTGCTAACCCTGGTCTTGTTTTCTAGAAAAGGATCCTATGGATTTTGACTTGGCTGATGCCCTTGATGATAAGAACGATAGGAAAGATGCTGGGAGGCCAGATGTAAGGCCGGGTGAAGGTAGGCTGACCTTTGCTCTCTGTCCTGCTTGCTACCATCCCTGCAGGAGATCCTTCCCAACCTGACACCACTCCCACCAAGTGATGGGATAAAGAGAAACAGGTGCTGCCTGCTCCAATGTCCTGCCCACTATCAGCATCCACCACCCCTGTCCTGCCTGCTCAGAGTGGGGACATTTCCACAGGCAGCTCGATCCTGGGGAGGGAAGAAGCCTCTTCCTCAATGGTCCCTGGCACAGAGGGGATCTTCCTAACAACTTGCTCCCTGTCTGTGGGCAGGCTTTTTCTCCCAAGGTCTCTTCTGGTCCATTAAGTTGCAGTGGTTGTGTTGAGTTCCCCCACCCCTGACAGCTCTTTAACCGAGAGCCTGCGCTGCTGGACTTCACAGCCACTGCCCAGGTGCAAATCTCGAGCAGGCTCAGGTCCTGGCCTAACACACCTTATGGGCTAGGAGGGTTCTTTTTCCATCTCTGAAATACTCCAGTGAATAAATCATTTGTCTGAGGATTGTTCCCCTGAGCACTTGAGCTGGGGAGCAGACTTTGCATGGCTGGTTTATTGATGTCAGGATGGCTGTATACCCTGCTCACACATGTAATTAACAGGCAGGTATTTTATTACATTGTATTAACTAGGTGACTTGTCTGCACTTTGGTATTCTGTGCTTGCTAAGTTTTCAGGCTCCTGCAGGAAAGGTTGGGGCGTTGAACTGTTGGAACGTGGCACTAGCCACAAACCAGCACACACATTCCCCCATCATCATGGCTCCCTGGACTGCCTGGGACCTCTCCAGGCTCTCGTATAGTCAGGGCTTTCATCCTTTTCACACTCATTATTAAGCCCATAAATCTGTTTTCTGCTGTAAGCTGATGAATAAGGCAGTGTCTTCCAGGCTGTTAAGGCAAAGGAAATCCTTCCCAATGCACAGCACCAGAGGAGGAACGTTTTGCTGTCTCAGCACTGTGTCTCTGCTCCCATCACTCACCTTGCTACACCCTAGGGCTCCCTCTGGGACTGGAGCTGAGACATTCAACAGCCCCACACATTCAGCTGCAGATTCACAGACTTGGTTTCTCTGTACTTATCCTGCATTAATTAGACTTGCCCACTACAAGAGAACTTTTCCATGTGTACCGAAACGTGCTGGTGCTCAATTTCTCCCCTGGACTCTTCTGTCCCTCTGGGAAGGATAAGGGTCAGCTCCTGCCTTGCAGGACCCCAGGCCCAGTTGGTTCAGCCAGGAGCTCACTGATCCCCAGCAGCATGGCCACAGCACACACAATCCATTTCTTCCTGCCTCCTCTACTCTCAGCTGAGGCTGACCACCAAAACATTTAATGAACTCTTAAATTATCAGTCATTTATGATTACCAGTCATCATCACTCTTAAAAATCAGTCATTTCAGTTAAAAAAAAAATACAGTAGCATTTAAACTAGTCAATTACTACCTCTTCTATGACCTTTAAGTAATTCAGGGTTAACAGCTGGTAATTGTGAGAGAAGCAGTACTGCTTTTTGGCCAGTTCCAGTTCCCAAGTGGGGATGGAGCAGCCCACGATCCCAACCTCTGGCACATCTGTGGCTCCCTCAGGTGCCAACCACTGTTTGTTCCTGTTCCTTTTAAAGGATTTTCAGACGATGACCTGGCCAGCATTGTGGATGGTGGCTACAGCCCGGACAAGAAGAAGGGTAAGTGGTGACCTATGTATGGTTGTTTTCTTTAACAGTCATGGCTTGGGGTTACCCCCAGCTCTTGTGCAGAGGAGTGCTCACCTCCATGGTGGGGCTAAAGGGGTCTCAGCCATGGAGCCAAGGGAGAAGTTCTTGGCCTTTGTGGCCACGCCTGGTGCCAGCCACTGGAGATGCTTGGGTTTGACTCCATGGGAGCTCCAGCTGCCACCAGGGCAGGTGGGACCTGTGTCTCCCCTGTCACCTTGAGGGCACCCTGCTGCCTTGTGTGGGTAGAGGCCTTCGTTTGCCTTTCACCACACAACCACCAATGTCTGGAACAAGGGGGAAATCCAGCAACAATCGGATAAGCCGTTCACAAGGATCCACAGCATTAAATATTAAAAGCAGTCACATAAAGAACTGAACGCCATGAGTCTAATCAACATTTAATAAATTCCTGTGCCAAGGACAAGACGTATCAGAGGCATTAATACAATGCTGACCTGCTTCCATAAATTCAGGATGTAAGTGACTCTGCAAGGACTGCAGTTTCCAGTGGGAGTAGCTTCTCCCAGCCCAGTTTCTCCAGGGAACGTGATGTCAAAATAGACTTCAAGCTAATTGAGGGTTCCCTGACATGATGGGGCTCAGCCAGTCACCTCCCTGTGATGGCACCCTTCAGGTGTTCCCTTGGCACTGAGCAGTGGAAGTGTAAAAGGTGGTGGTGAGGGTAATTGTCAGATACACGCAGAAGTGTCCTGTGCAGAGGATTCCCCAAAACTCCCCCCATGCATCCACAGAGGGAGAGGAGCAACTTCAAAGCCCTCACAAGCAAAACCAAGCAGCCCAGTGGAGCATGGGGCAGCAGAAATGCTGCATCCCGTGGAGGCATCTGCCCACCCTAGGCCAGGGCTGCCCTGCCACCCCATCCTGTGTGTGCCCTCCCTGCCAGCACTGCAGTGGGGGGAGCAGAGGGGTGCAGGGGCACTGACTGGGTTGTGTCTCTGCAGGTGCCAGTGGCAACACCGACAATGACTACAGCGGAGGTAGGTGTCCAGGGGATGGTGAGACAGGAGGGGAGGGTGTGTGCCTGTCACCAAGCTCTCTCTGTGCCCCACAGTGGCAGAGACAGGGACAATCGCCGGCATTGCCAGCGGCCTGGCCATGGCGCTCATCGGGGCTGTCTCCAGCTACATCTCCTACCAGCAGAAGAAGTTCTGCTTCAGCATCCAGCGTAAGTCCTTCCCCCAGCACCCTGGGGCACAGAGCCAGCACAGCTCGTTTCACCCTGAGCCCCACTGCCCCCAGCTGGCAGAACAAAGCCCCAGCCACAGGTCAGGCTCTGCACAGACAGGAACCCACCAGCAGCAGCAGCCCCAGGAGCCACTGCTACCCCTGGGGCTCACACTGTCCCTCACATCCCACACAAACACAGCCCAAGATCAAACCATCAATACCAAACACAGTAAATACTAAAAAAACCATTGCACCTCAAAATAAACAAATGGAACCCTCCCAAATCTCAGCAAGCAGTAAAACCTCGCTGGGCTGCAAGGAAGGAATTGGGGCAGTGTCTGCATCTGGGGCTTCAGCCCTCTGCACCCTCAGCAGCTTTGTGACAATCATTGCAGTAAAATGACAATTAAGCATCAAAACTTACCATAAAACACCTTTTGCATGAGCTGCTCCTTGAAGCTGCTTGGTGCAAGCATTGCAGGAGATCCTCACAGCCTCAGCCCACATCACTCACCTGACCATGGTGGGCTCCTGCAGCTCTTTATGGGAGGGAAGTTACAAGCAGCTGAGTTACAACTTCTTTTTTAAAATTAATCAGTTGAAATCTCCTGTGAGTCCCATTTGCTCTAGAAAGAGTGTGTTTGGGGTTCGGAATTTCTGTTGGAATCGTGCTATTTTGCCAGTTGTGCCTGAAACAAACAGCCTTTTGGTAAATTAAATCAGCAGGAAAAGTCAAATGAATGTGATGGAAGGAAACACCCTTGTATATTCTCCCCACTTAAATGATATTTTGGCAAGAATAAATAATAAAAAAAAAATGGAGTAAAGGCTTTGATGAGGAGGAAGCTGAGAGACACAAAACCCAAGAAAGGCAGCAGGAAATTAAAGTTAATTATAAAGGAGGATTAATTTAAGCCATCAGACATAGCATGCTGGGCTAATGTCAGGCCTTAGATGCATTGCAGTGCATGACAGAAATCTAAGAGCTGTCAGCCGCTGCTTTTTATTGAAAAACATGAATTGCATTTGGTATTACTCCAGCAAAACACATTTGGGTGGGGGCAGTGGTGGTGTGCAGTGACCACTCTCGGCACATGGAGGAACAGGCTGGGTTCTTTCTCCTGCCCAGCTGTCCTTCAGCTTTGAGTCTCTCCTGAGGAGCATTTGCTGAGGATTCCTGTAAAGGATGTGCACGATACTGCCTAGAACTCTTCATCCCACTTTCTTTCCTTACACCTCAGCTCGTACTCGCCAGCTGTGCCCCAGGCTGTGGCTCAGCCTCTCGCTGTGCCTGAGCACTCTGCTGCCTCCAGAGCTTGGCTGGCTGCAGCTCTCTGCTGGCATGGGGGCTTTATAGGGGTTTTCTAGCCAGTTGCAGAGTCTTTTTTCTCCTGTGCCTTGGAGGCAGCAGCTGCCCCATTGCTGCCTAAGGCTCCCACCACACTCCTTTGGCTTGGCTCCAGCACCATTCCCTGCCTCCCTCCTTCACTGGGAGATACCCATGAGCCCTATCCAAACCTGGTGGTGAGGCACAGCCAGTACCTGCCACTCTGAGCCATATTTAGATGGGCAAACAGGTTATAGATGCCTAAACAGTGTGTGCTGCATTGTCTGGTTGCCTCAGGCTTCATTTGCAGACCATCACCTGAATGCTCTTCCCTGCTCCCTAATGGATGCAACAGTTAGTACAGCACTCCCACCTCTGCCTTTCCCCACAGCTGTCCCTCCGAGGAGCTGCTGAGGTTGCCTGAGGTCCATGGCACACCCCAGACTGTCTTAATTCACCCCCAGCTCTGAGCTGGACCACCTCCTTTCTCCTGTTCACCCTCCTGAAGCCACTCCTGCCCACCAGTGCCCAGCCTTGCTCCTTGGCCTCAGCTCCACTTGTTGATAACGTTGGGAACTTGCATGCATTTAAATAAGGGACTTACTTGGGATTTGACGCCCCATTGGGATCCTGCTTCATCACCACAGCCCTGCTCTGAACTGCTTCTTGAAGCTCTGCATGACTTAGCTTTTAATGAGGCTGTGGCATATCTCTGCTGAGGTGCAGCCCCCTGCTGCACAGCAGTCCTGTCTGGGAAGTCTTCCTCCCTTCCTCCTTTCCTCCCTTGCTCCTCAGAACTGAGCGCCTCAGACGGGAATTAGCTGGGCTGTCTCACGTGATAAAGATGAAGCAGGAGCCTCAGACAAAAGAGCTGCTGCTGGAGCTGGGCCTGCCAGGAGCTCCGTGGGCACTTTGAAACCCAGCAAGTCTCAGCACTGGCTGTGGGTTATCGAGGCCTCTGTGTTGCTGTCACTGCAGAGGAGGTTTCAAAAAGGCATCTTGGCTGTTACAGCTCTGAGGCCCATTACCAGAGTTTTTAAGGCATCAAAACAAACAATTTTACTTCCTACCTTTCCCATCTCACTCTGTTTATTGTACTTCTCAGAGGGACTGAATGCGGAGTATGTGAAAGGAGAAAACATGGAAGCTGTCGTAAGCGAGGAACCCCAGGGTGAGAGCCTTGTATCCCTTACCCCTGCCTGCCTCCCTCCCCAAAAACAGCTTTACTTAGGGACTTCCTTCAAGTCCCTGGTGCTGCACGGAGCTGCTGTGTCCCTTTGATGATGGCACCGCTTCGGTGATGCTACAGCTTTTGTGAAACACCCACCACAGTGCTTTTACCCCTTTACTGCACACAAAGGAAAGCCTGGTAAGAGTCCAAGGAGCTCATGCTGCAAACGATGGCAGTTGACATTTAGCTTTCATGTAACCAGCCATTGAGAGTCTTGCACAAGAGAAGCATGATCCTTCTTTCAGTGACAGACAATCAAGGCTGCTGCAAAGGCTTTTCCAGTGTCACATACAATCAGCCAGTGCTGGCTGCCCATTGCTCGTGCCCTGGTTCCATCATGTGCTTTTGTACTCATGGGATTTTTTTCTTTCTCTCCAGTGAAATATTCAGTCCTGGAACCGCAGTCAGCAGAACCACCAAAACAAGACAGTGCGAAGATATAAAGTGTGACCCAGGGCTAGAAAATAATCAGTCAGCAGCAACAGAGATCTTACATGCTTGTAATTTAGCTTTTAATTTAATTTGAGTCCAAAGCTATTTATTGTGTATTTAGGCTTGAACTGGCTTTTTATTGCTCTAGGCTTTTAGGGTTAGACTGGTAGCATGTGCTAATTTTTTGTGAAGAGTTTATGTTTACATCGAAGTAGTAGTGTAGGACTGGTGTGCAGTTGTATGGAAATCCACAGAAGATACTTCAGCTGTGGTCAGTGTTCAAGAGTTTACAGGTATGAGGACAGTGAAGTGCCTGTAAATAGCAATCCAAAGCCAAACCCTGTAAAGCCCTCTGCAAAGAGCCTCCAGCCACCTCCTGCCTTCAGCTCCGGGCAACATCACTTCCAATGGTGGGGACAAAGCTGTGCAGTTCCTGAGGGTGGATTGCAGTCCTTCCTGTAGCTACACCTAAAAATGAAGTGCCTATGGTGGCTCCTTGTGTGGGGTCTTGGGCTGAGCCAGGTGACTGACTCCCGGCTCCCAAGCCAGAAGTTGAGGATGCTTCAGCACCACCACCCAGCACTGGGCTTCTAACCAAAGGACCTGATTTTCACACCAAGTCACAAATGCAGTTTTCAGTGTGTGCTGTGTTCACTTCTTGCAAATGCCATTGGATACTCCACTGTGCTGCAGATCAGAATGGAACTGAAGTGATACAGTTTGTCTTAAGCTGCACCAGGGGAAGTTTAGGTTAGACATCAGGAAAAAAATTTTTCACTGAAAGAGTGATTGGGCACTGGAATTGTCTGCCCAGGGAGATGGTGGAGTCACTGCCCCTGGAAGTGTTTAAAAAAGACTGGATGTGGCTCTCAGTGCCATGGTTTAGTTGATGAGGTGTTAGGTTAGGTCATAGGTTGGGCTTGATGATCTCAAAGGTCTTTTCCAATCTAGTTAATTCTGTGATTCTGTCTGTGACTTCAGATACCTACATTGTCACCACAGTTCAAGCTGTGTGCATGTGGATGCTTTCAAGGACAGGTTCAGATTTCAGTCACATCAGAACAACTGACAGATTAAACCCAAAAGAAAGTAAAAGCAGGTATCTGTTAAGACCTGTGACGCTCACAACAGAACTCAAGCTTAACAAGATGCAGTCCCCTCCTCCTTTTATCAGCAACCATCAGGAGTGCTCCCAGGCTTTAAGCTTCACTCTGTGTCACTGACTAACCTTTAAAAAAGTCAGCACCTCCTGAGAGGATGAATTCTCCATCCCTGTCCTGCATGTGGTTCCTGCAGCTGCCTGGAAGCACTGGGCTGAGTGGTGCCAGCAGGACACTGGGCTGCACCAGGGCAGTGCACACGCAGCCCCTGCCACGCTGCCCAACCACTGCCTAGACCTGACCTGCACTATCTTGCAAGAATTTCTGTTTAGATTTCTGATCCCTCCCTAGAAACCTTTTTAACTGCTGCTAAAATGTGGATAACTGCCACTTTCCAATACATTTTTCCAAATCAATGATTGCTTAAAAAGCATGCTCTCAAGTGAAGGAAATGTCACTTTACATGGTGTAAGAGGTACTCACTATTTATATCTAAACCTGAAATGTGAACATTTTGTATGGGTTTGCAAATTCCGTATTTTATGAAGGCGTATTAAGAAAATCAAGTATTTCAGTATGATGTAAATTCACAGCTTTCAGGTAGACATGACTTCCAGAAGGCCCTGCCAGAAGGTGAATGAGCCCAGGAGCATCGCTGTCTAACAGCTCTGTTTGGAAGGAAACTGCACAGTAACTTGGTTAAGTATTTTGCAATAGCTGCACAGTTCTTTATGCTCTTTTTAACACTTGCATTTTTAAAGCCTTTTGCTAGCCCTGGCAGAACAGCTACAGTGGTTTATAAGGTGCCTCACAACTTTTCAGAACACTTAGGCTACAATGATACTGCTCTTAACTGCTGCTTTATTTTTTGAATGTGTTTGGAATAGTAAAGAAATGTTCATTATTGGCTCAGATGATGGAAGCATAGGAAAGAGATGGGATGCACTGTTTGCTCACTCCCAGAGAAGGGTTTTCATGGAGGAAGTGTGGTCTGCAAAATTTGCATGGCAGCTAAGCCACACAGCTCAGTTTGTGTATCTCCAGTGCCAAGCACCAGCACTTGGGTTTTGTTCTTACCCAGACACATTTGAAAGCTCTAGCATGAAACGTGTTTTCTGTGAGTTACTGTACATGAAGTGTTACATCAGGGCATTAAGGAGCACTAGAAGCTGTTTTCCCAGCTTCTATCTAGTGCCCAGTGCCCGTGTTCCTGCAGATGCAGATCACAGGTTTTTTACCCTGCCCTGCCTGCCCAGAGTGTCAACAGTCTGTGTGGTTTAGGGTACAGCACCCAGCCCTCCTTTGGGGAGCTCTTACTCCAGGGCATGGAGGGAGCACAACTCATTCAAAATACTTCAGATCACAAATTTAACAAAGAAAGGCAGCAAGCTGTTTCACTGGAAAACCCACCCCAATTTTCAGGACTCAGAAGCTGCTGCTTTACCCAAGGCTCTTATAACGTTGGTGACAATACCTCAGTGTAACGTGTAGGTATGTGGAAATCCATAAATGCACAGTGAAAGAGAATCCAAAAGTGAATGGTGACAGAATTCAAGATTCATTTCTCTAGGATTTCAGACAGGAAAACACTTACAAATCCTGCAGTAGAGAAATTAGGCTTGGCATTCTCTCAAAACTAAACAAAAGTCAGTGCTAGTGATAAATGTCAGCAAAAGCTCAAATGATTTTTTATTGCTGTTTGTCCCCTCTTCCATCTGAACTGCCACTAGTCGCTGAGAAACAGGGAGTTCATACATCATCTATATTTTAGGAATTATAGCAACTGAGAGGTCTCCTGTCTATTTTCCTAGTAGTGGAACAGCTGACCCAGCACTGATCTCTACTTTAATTATTACTTATTCACTTTAAATCGGAATATAGATTTTTAAAAAATCCTGCATTTAAGCTATGTATAAATGGCATGAACTTTCTTGTCCTTTATAAAAAAAGGCAATACACCACTAGAAAATTGGTTTGATTTTTTTCATTAATCCAAAACCCATATATACAAATGTCCTGAGAGTTTTTGTACTACATATGCTGTGAGCTCATTTTCTTATGACACCTCACTTCTAAAGCTATTTTAAATGGCAATAAAACGATTCAGAAAAGGTTTGTCAGAGGTTTGTCAGAGAAAAGAGAGAATTGAAAGAATTCAGCTGGCTTTTTTTGTGTTTATTCTTTCAATTACTTGCATTTTCTTTTGGCAGTACTTTGTTTCAGATTCCTCAGCTGAGAATACTCTGACATGATTTTCAGATCTTTTTGGCACTATAAACTCAGTCATTTTCATGCAACCCCACTAACAAACCCTTACAAGTGCTCCACTGTCATCCTTAACTACTCATTTGTTGTGATAAAAGTGAAATTAGTCCAAAATATTGTTTCAGATTCTGAAAAGGATGAGTCGCCAGGCTAAGGCCTTAAAA
This sequence comes from Thryothorus ludovicianus, assembly GCA_013397245.1. NCBI lineage: Eukaryota > Metazoa > Chordata > Aves > Passeriformes > Certhiidae > Thryothorus > Thryothorus ludovicianus. Next base: position 176,144 of record VZTB01014845.1, on the reverse strand, counting down.
ATTGCTTCTCTGACAGATGAGGTTCAGGAACAAATGAAGTTCAGAAACAACAGGGTTGTGAAATGAGAGAACCCTTTCTTTTGACTGAAGTTCTAACAGAAGCAGGACAGATCCCTCGCTGCTGAAGTGACCTGTACAGAATGAAGGCTCAATGTTGCACTGTAACAAAATACGTTTTGTTAATGTGCCTAAGGGTTATGAGGGTAAAATCTGGATTTAACTGCCTTTGGAAAACACCAAATAAACCAAGTTGACTAGAAAGACATATTTTAGACTTGATTTTTTTGTGGGGTTTTTTATGTTGGGAGTAAGCTGCAAGTGTTTGGCTGTATCCTTATGGTACATCACCTCTTCTGTAACTACACTGAAGACTTCATTTAGAAAACCAATCCAAACTGGACTTTGTGAGAAAACAAACACCACTATGAAAACTTTAATGGTAAAAATAGAGTATTTGCACACACACACACGCACACACACACACACTCTTCCCCCCTCATGTCACCCAGCAGCTAAGCTTGAGGCAGTGCCCTGGGTTTCCTGCAGTTCTCTTTACATTTTCACATCAGTCTCACGTGCAGAGCAAATTAAGCTTTGTATAATGCTACAATGCTCAGTCTCACAGTCAAAAAAGGTGGTTTATATTTCAAACTACTTCTGACTCATGTTTCTTAACTCTTTCCTCCCAACTGCACAAGATCTGGTGGTTAAAAGCTATCAATACACTCTTAGTTCAGCAGATAGGGTCTCGGCAGACGGACATTCCTTTCTGCCTTTTACCATAAATATTTCACCTGGGAAATAGTCTGAATTGCCCATTTTACTGGGTTCTCTGTTGTGAGGCCTAGTGTACATGAATGAGAGCTCTTGATTCCTTGTTTTCGTCTTTTAGAGAACCAGCTGTTCTTGGTGTTACTACACACAGCACATGAATTAGAACAACTTCCTTTGGAAAATGAAAGCAATGAAACACTTCTTGTTTAAAGCTCTAACTCTTGAGAAGGCTGCCTCTGCAGGGATCAGAACCAGGCAGTTAGGAGTGTTTGCCACCTTTAAAAGCCTTCTTCCATTTTAATGAAACAACAAAAAAATTACTTTTATCTACAAAGGGGAAAGAAGTGTAAATTCAGCTCTGAAACAGGACTAAAATGGCAAAGTCTCTGATGCTGATGATTCACTTAACTTACTTTACAAGCAAAAAATGTATCAGCTGGTTACCAAAGCTTCATCCCCTTCTGGGACACTAGATTCAGGCTGTACCCCTTCTCATACATCATTGGCATTAGGAAAATCCTGTAAGCCGAATATAACTGAGCAATCAAAACCAAAATCCAAAGCAGAAGATCTAGCTTTTGAACCAGAATTTAAAAGCTCTGTCCAAGGTGCATCAGACAGGGAACAGGATTCTGCTCTTCCCTTATCTAGTTCAATACTGCCTTATTGGAAAAAAAAAAAAATAAAAAAAGGACAGAATTACTTGTTAAATCAGTAGGAAAAAAATCTGTGATTATCAGGAAGCAAACAGTACAACAACAATCATCTCTTCAGTGTAAAGCTATGCTCTAGCCAGCCCATATGAGCTGTAGAATAGCTCTGAATATCTCTGTGCTAAGTATGTACAAACCCATCCATTGTGCTGACACATGGAACAGCAGGACCCTCCCCCAGAGCTCTCCCAGCACATCAGAGACTCGCTGAGCTGTGCTGGAACTGCCACCAATCAGCTGAAATAACTGATGTTCTTCTGTGCAAACCCAAATTCTCAGTTTAGCTTTAGAAATCCAAGCTTTAAAAAGCTCAGAATGCCCAAGCTAATCCAGTCATCGCTTTTGCAATAATTATAGAGAAAATGTTGTGATTATTAGCACAAATATAGAGAAAAACTTCAAAAGATTTTCTTCAGCACTGCGTTTTGGAGATAATGTGCTTTACTTTAATATACAGCTGAAATGTCAAGGAAATCTCAAGTACCAAAGAGTTTAATTCAAAACCAGCTCAACATATCTGGCAATGTAAAATTCACTGCTGGCACACTGTTCAGCAGAACCATTTTTATAGGAAAACATCTTTCATCTATTTATAAAAAGCCTGAGCTTAAGAGATGCAACATTGCAAGCCTTCCTAAACTGTGTTTGTGTATGTGAATATTTATCACAAAAAGCATTCAGCACAGTAAGAAGGACATGTTGAAATACTCTGCACTGCACAGTAAACATGTAAGACTGGATACAGCACTTCAGCCTCTCCAGCTGAAGCCAGGAAGGTGCTCAGCAGCTCACTTGACTCATTAAATTATGTGCTGGGTAGAGTTAACGCAGAGAACGAGGCAGGAAAGTGCTGCCACTGCCGTGTACTGGGAACAAATGAATGCTCACAGTAAGTAAAACCCACAATCACCACACAGAATCCACTGGCTCTTGAGAATGGGGCTTAATTCCCACCAGCAGAACCTGGGGCAACACAAGCAGAAGTCAAAAAGCAGAGCTGCAGTATTAAAGTTTCCTAAGAATCAGATTTTCATGAAACACAGCAAGGAAAACAGTCCAGGGAAAATCTGCAGCATGCATAATTTCTAGGCCTTCTAAGAGTGCCAGTGAGTAATTGTCTAAAAGGAGGAATGTTACAGTGATCAAATCTCTCCAGTATGAGTATTTCTGGGGGGAGATGCAGGAAAGTTGGGAATGTATATTTAACATGACAACATGGTTAAATTATTCATTTAAAGAAAAAATGCTAATAGGAATTTAAAAAACAAAAAGCCAAGAGGCTTTATTTCAAGAAAAACAATATCGCATTATTCAAAAAACTTTGTCAAACAAAGTCATTGCAAGTTAAGGTCCTCAGAAGGGTTTGGACAGGCAGGATCCATTTTCTGAACATACAGCTTAAACCCACGGGAGGAAGCATATGTTTAACATCACATACACATGGGTATATAAACACACACAGCTTTGCATTTTGTGTGTACACTTAGAAACAAAACACACTTCACAATGTGGAGCTATACAGACTATACAATTTACACAGCTGGGTGTCATTCCAACCCCAAGTATTACCATTTGCTAGAAAACAAACTTTTACCTTGTACAAGACCTTGACGTAAGCAAGTTTAGTCCTCACTCAGGAGGCTGAAACTGAACAATAAGCTAAACTTGTACAAAACGCTTTAAAAAACCTAAAATACATGCTTTACCAAAAACATTGCATCATAAAGGTCAATGTGGCATACTTGATAAATTCAGTTTAACTTCACCCACTTTTAATGGCATATTTAGTTTGAAATGTAAAATTGACTACACTGGAAAACATTTATTTTAAAATCAATTTCCAAGTGCAATTACCTAAAAAAAATAAATTGCTCTAGAAAAGAAAAATATATATATATAACTGAGTGAAATAAGGAGCTCCCATTCAGAAAAACATTTTGTGTTCTGTGTGGCATCATGTGACATTTCATCTGATTCTCCCAACCAGGCATAGTACTCTAGACAATGTGTGAGGCATTTTTCTGTCTTGGCAGATGGATTCCTTTTTAGAATGGTTAAATTGTTAGTTGCTCAAAACAAAGTTTAATTTCACAATTGGTGACTTAGCTAGAGTGTCAAAACACATGTGGGAACTGCCAACAAGAAAATACATCTACTGAAGCTCTTTTTGGCCTCATCGTGATAGTATCAGACACAGAGTAAGGCATGTAGATCATAGCAACGATGAATCACTCACAATCCTTTTGTGATGGGAAAAGCATTTCACCCCGTGTTACCTGACACTGATTTTTTTCACATGGCTTGTGTTCCACATCACACAGAGGTGTGCACTGGTGTGGCAGAATGGGAAGGAGATGAACCTCTGTCAGAGGAGGAGGAAATGGAACGTGTGGCAGCTTCCCGCTGCAAATCCTCAACCTTCTTCTGAAGCTCTGTCCGGATGGCCAGGAGCTCTTTAAGATTTTGGTGGATTGGAACCTGCCAGGAAATGAAAGAAAGAAGTAAAGGCTTACTTTGACTGTCATAGTGAGTTATCTTTTCCAGCAATGTCTCTGCTGTTGCTTTCAATAACAAGGAATTCAACACCTGTGAATTTCAGTATGTCAGTATTTAGGGCAAGTGTTTCTTTAGGCATTTGAAATGAAACATTGCAGGAGACTGCCCTTTTCTAACAACACAATTGGCAGGGGACCTATTAGAAAGTGTATGCAATTGGTTTTGATGGTATACCAAATATACTCCAAGAAATGTACCTGTATCCCCTGTCAATATTACTGTAAGCTGAACTTAAAATGCCTTTCCTGGGAATGACTGCTCCAGCCTGTTGGGACAGGATTTGCTTTATACACAGAGTTCACAAAGTTGGTTCCATATGGAGCATCTTGTTACTCTTCTAACCAGGCATCTTTACAGGAGTCTGACCCTTTCCAGTGAGAAAAGTGCAGCAGGCAAGTGAATGGTGCCTGGGCCTTCCAGAGTCTTACTCCAATAAATCTTTCATAGAAGTGCATTGTTCAGGTTTCTGCTCCTTACATTACCCAACAAACATCAGAGATGCACCACTCTGCATCAGAGTCCCTTCGTATTCATCTGAAACATTCAACTGTATTGTGGGCAAAGGAAGATTCAAGCCATCCTGGATATTGCAGCTGGATTTGTTATCTCAGACAGAGAGAACCCTTCCCTCCCCTCTTTCAAATTCCACAACAAGGCCAAAAACGTTTTACTGTAAGTTGCTTTTAATTTATTTTATCCTGCACAAACTCTGATTGTTTATAGCCTTTGGAAAGAGCAAGATAGAAAAAGAATTTAATTGCACTGATGCGACAGTCATGGGGAAATGCAGCACTGGGAGACCTATGGATTGCTAGATGTGTAATTTATACCCTGGGCTTCTGGAATTCCAGGCTCCAGGGAACTGCACTCACCCACTATCAGATCCTACTGCTCAGCAGTGATTGTTAAGGCTGGGATGCACAGCTGAGACTGCCATGTGCACATGGTGCCATGTGAAGGAAACAGCAAAAACCACAAAGGGTTTTACTTGCTTACATTTTTGTGACTTATTTTCAAAGAACATACAAAATCCATGCATTTGATATTGATATTTTCAAAACCTAACACAGAAAAATGCCATTTAATTTTTAATTCATGTTCTAATTTTAAACAATAGCACCAAAGGTCTTTTCAGGTCTACAATTTTTTGGCCATATGGTTTTTTCTTGTTTGTAGCTTAGTCCATAAACAGAAACTTCAGTGTATTGAGAAAGTGCTACTCCCAGTACCCTGGGAGTCATCAATTCATCCAGCATGTCATCTACAGCAATTTTAAAGGCACAACTTTTGGAGTCTTCAGCAGAACAATGGCTGCACGCCATAGCTCCCAATGACCCTGGAGTCCTGCCCTCACTGTGCAGTGAATTCCCTCTCTCACAGTTTTACCCTACATCCTCTACACAAACTCTTCAGCAAGTGAGGTCACAAATCTACAGATCTCCATCACTAATCAAACACAAAACACATCCTCCAGAAAGCCAATCTCATAGACTACAGAAAGTGTGTACACCCAGAAACATGGCAAAACTGAGCCTGCTGATGAAGACTGTCCAACATGCTGTAATACACACTGTGGAAAATTCAAATTTTAGTAAAGATTGAGGTTATCTAGAATTGGCACCCCCTGTTATTTATTTGTTTCCCTCCATAAAAGATCCCTTTCTCCCAGACTCTTACTTTAGATTCCTTGAGGAAGATATTTTCCTGAAACATGTAGGTCCCTAACAGAGTGATTTACCATTGGAACCATCAGTCACACTGGCTCCCTGATCATGGGAGATATGCACACCTGATTTCTGCACAGCTTAACCATGACTCAGCCAACCAGACCAATTCTCTCAGCCAGATTTCACAGGAGCAGATTTCTCCACTGCAGACTCCAACGCTCTCAAAAGCAGCTCCACACCACTGACTTTCTGGGAACCTACTCCAAATCTTTCCAGGACACACCACACAAAAGCTGCTCCAGGGCTTGGCATGCTCTGTAAAGTGCTTTGAGGCAGGAGAGTGTGGCTGCACCTCCCAATCCCTCTGCATGCCCAGAGCCCAATTCAACAGGCACATGCTCCAACTTTTACACAAGTGCTGTTCTCCCCACAGGTCCATCCTGAAGAGCAGAGCTGCTTTTCAATAAATTAGCTAAATAACAATAATGACATTTTAAAAGCCTGTGTATATTCACGTCACACACAAAACTCTTCAGTATTAAGATTGCAAAATTATGCTCTCAAAGAATTAGGAGGTGTCAGAATGAAGATTACTTCTCCAACCTCAATTCAGCCTTCCTGTACATATGTATAAAATCATTGGTCAAGTAAGTATTAAAATACTAGCTTCTCCCTTGTATTCTTCATTTACTTGGTGCACAGCCTGATGCTACTAAATTAACGAGAAGTTATTCATTATTTAGTTTTCTTTGCAGTGTCTGACCCCATCTTTTATTTATTCTTCTGAATTTAAAATGCTTACGTTTCCTTTTCTGTACTTTCATCTCATGTCAAGAAACAAATTTCTTTCTGCAGCACCCTAATGAGATATGGGAGCATTAACACTCTACTTCTACAAACAAGGATCTGATGCCAGCACCTCTTAATTTTGTGTACTTTGGATCTCAAACTGGTTTAACAGAGAACTTGGGAATTCTGCAACTGGGGCATGTGGCTGTCAAGTAAATAAGGAGGACACACAGAAGGACCAATCTGCTCCAGGTGAGCTCCTTTACAACAGAGGAATCCTGTGGCAAAGGCAGAGAGAAACTTCATTTCTCTCTGGGGGTCAACTCTTCCTCTGCCTGCAGCCATGTCCCCTCCAGCCTCCTTTCCCAGACTCTGTTCCATGGGTTGAACAGAAAGCAAACACCTCCAGCACCCTGAGCATTATTCACTCCAAGCTCCTATTCCCAGCTAGCCACAACTCTCTCACAGACTCTCTAAAATCCATCTCTCACTCCTTTTATTTATTCTCAGTTTTTGAGAATTCATTGAGATTGCTGCAGCCTCAGACCTCCAAATTGGAGGAAGTTCTTCCAGGATATGAGTGGAACAGTTTCTGAAATACAATCTTACTAAAATCTCATGTTTGCCCTAGAGACAGAACATTTTTAGAAAAACAGTCCCTTGTCCCACCAGGAGTCCCATGAGTTTCCCAGTATTTTCATATGGGAAAACTTTTCTTAGTCACATTCTCATAAGCAACTGAGCCTCCCTGGATGAAGTTTTACACAACAATTCAGTCAGACACACAAACTTGAGGACTCAATGCAAACCATCAGAGCTCAGCTAAGCTGTAAGCCAGGCAGAGCATGGACTTAAGGTAGGGAAAGAAAAAGGGGTTACCTTCAAAATATTGGCCATCTTTTAATAAGGGCATGTTAGATTTAAACACTGCAAGGTAGTTCCACATAAATATCATCATGCCACTTCATCTGGTAGTGTAAAGGGTTTTCTGATATGATGCCTTTCCCAGGAAAAGATTCTTTTTGATTGACATTAACACAGCATCATATAGATGCACAAAATATTAAACAATAAAATTCCAGAAATAGGTTTCACATATTTAACTTCCAATACACACTTTAATTTCATGAAGTAACATGCCAAATTCAGTCTAGAAAAATCTCAAGCAGCTCAATTTTCAAGCAGATGACGATAGCTGATTTTTTAGTAATAAAGGTTCATGTTAAACTACATTATCATGGGGTATTTCATATGTATGTCATATGGTATAGGCAGCTGAAGTACCATAGAAGTTCCTACAAAAAGACCTGAAAAGCAGCCTGGAATGAGGAGCCATGCTTTCCTCCAGCTGTCTTTAGTTCTACTGCTGTAACTGCCCTTTACTGGAAAAAAATCCAGCAAATTCAAATGTGAAAGAATAAAAATACAGAGTGAAAAGGGGAGGAAATGCCCAAAACAAAGCCTCAACCTCAAGTTATGTATTGGAGTCTTTTTTTTTAACAAAACTATTAAGAGAACCATGGAATACTGCAGTTTTCTGGAAGTCTCCTTCCATCTTAGATGGAGGAGGAAGAGTAAAAAGATGAATTATTATGAATTAAATTCTGTCATGAAAAATAAAATTAAAAAGTCCGTTCATTTCCACACTTCCTAAAGACTTATTCCCATGCAGACCTGTTGCTGTCAGTGTATCCTCAAATCATCCTGCACAAATTCTTACAGATAACCATCTCCATTTTTGTCACTTCATCCTGTTCTATTTCATCAAGAGATTCCTCTCTCAAATAAAACCTTCTTCAGAAGGAAATAGGTCCAACAACCTTCACAATAACACCTGTAATGGCTTGCTGTGAACGAGGCTCTCCTTCACTTTGCCACTGTTTAGAATGAAAGGAAGTGGAAGAGTGACAGATTCTGTGAGGAACAAGAAGTTTAAAGAAGATTGTTTATTAAAAGATCTTGTTACCACCTTTACCCTAGCATCGTGTACTTGCACAGCACAAGTAGTGTCTCCAAGGCAAGCTTTTATTACTTGTTAAGAAATCATGTAATTGGTTTGCCTGAGATGAATTTGTTGGGAAGCTGACAGCAGCTGTGCTGTTTTCTACTCTCTCATTCTGCCTCTCAAATTAGGAGTGGAAACTCAAAAGATGATTCTGGACCTATCACTCAGCTGCATTCGACTTATTTTTGCTGCTCACATCCACAGATTTTCAGCAGAGTGTGCATCCTCTTCTTTGTCACACCAGTGTCCCCACAGTGATACTGCCAGGCAACACTCAGCTTCTACAGCCACGTCCATCATTTCAGTCCATAACCCAGCTAAAAGCACAGAACTATTTCTGCTGCATGAGAGGAGCCTACACAGATGAAACTCTGCCCATCAGTGCATCTACAGTTTGGCTGGGCTCGAAAATTGCCTGGGTCATTGCTCTTCAGGATGTTTTTCATGTGCTAGTTAAACTATTATCTCAATGTGCTGAAAAACAGTAAATTTCATTTATGTGATTTAACACAACAGTCCACTAAAAATGAAGTAGAAACATAAAGGTGAATGTACTACACACCTTCTAATGGATTTTGGAGGGTTAACTTCATAAAAAAATTCTGCCATGTACTATTTATAAGAAATAGAAATAGATGTCTCCAGTCACATAAAATTTACTATGAACACTTAGAAGCTGATCACCCCAAAACAAAATTGGCACTGGCATCTAATATAGCTTGCAACAGAACCAAACAAGGATATGGACAAGATATAGAGTCTGCCAGCAGCACTAAGCAGTGGGGAGAAGGGCCTGGATCCTTGGGAAGTCTGATCTCACTCCAGGCATTAACCAAAAAGCTGGGCCAGTAAAAGCTGGAGAAGAATCTACCCAAAATGCTTCAAGAAGACTTTTCAGTATCGGGATTTTTGTTTTGCTGCCCCCTACCTTGTTTTTTTTGGTTTTTTTTTTCAATTGTTACTGTAATATTGACTCAAGAAGTCAGACTACATGCTGCTCCCCTACCTCATAACTCATTTTTTCCCACCACTTATGCAAACCCTGAGCCCCAAATCCTTTTACTTGTCCTGAGCAATACCCTCAGCACTAACTATAAGCTTTATAGACTTCTCCCTGTTGTTCACGACTCTTGCATCTTTCTGCTTCGCTTTAAGCTCTAACCAAGTTTGTACCATCACATTCAAATCCCTAGTTTTACTCCATTACCTCTCTTTCACCGAGTTATCTTAAGGAACTAACTTTTTTTTTGTAAACAAAAAAATAAAAAGAATATTCAACTCATCAGGAAGATTTTATTTAGGGAGATTCACATTTTTTCCCATTTCTTCTCATTTCAACATTTCTCTAAGTTTCTAGTTCAACTTCTCTCCATCAAGCCACAATTCAACATGCTACCTGATCCCTCCTCATACAACCTATTCATTCACCTGTAGCTACCTTCAACTTCTGCACTTCTTCCCTGTTACTTGTTCCTTCTCCCTTCCTTATCCAGGATATTGCCAGTTGCCCCATCTCCCCGAAGAGTTTCCCCTCTCTGGTACATGCAGTCTCTTTCCCCTGTCAGCTGTGACATGATTCTCACATTATTGATACCTGCAAGATCTGAAACCCCGTTCTCAACCAGTAAAAAGCAGTAAAATGCTGCCAAAACGGAGTGAATAAAGTAACATTCTTCACTAAGGAAGAACTGATTGTAGGTTTCTGCAAATTAACCAGTTAAAATGGGTGGTGGTTGTTTTCCTCATTTAACTTCCTTTGCTACCTCTTTCATTTAAAAGTAGGTATTTTTCCTCCACCTTAACGACATGGTAAGAACTGCCTACATTGAGCAGAAAAATACTTAGAACACTGCTGAAAACATTCTTTATTGCTAAAAACACCATTGATATGAAACCATTTTTTAAACTGAATTATCCACATATATCAAAAGCAGAATTTGGTGCAGTGTAATGCTGAGCACACGCTACTCCACAGTTATGATGAATTATTCCTGCTGGAGAAGGATTTGAGGAAAAAATACAACTTTTTCTTTAAACTATGCCCACAGAGAAACTATAGTTATGCTATACCATATTCATACTACATCCCACATTAAAATCCTCTAGATGCAAGACAGTTTCATTTCCTCAAAAATTCAAGCCTTCCTCTTCCCAAAATTACTACAGTTCATTTTCAGTATTGCTTTTCATGTTTTCATTCCCAAGGAATCCTTCAGGATCCTGAAGTGCTTTTGGATAGCAAAATTTTTCAACACAAGGATAGATATAAAAGAAATTATAACAGCCACTCACTTATAGTATAGCCAAGCCTTAATTGGATGGATATCTACTGTGTGTTACTCTACTAGCTCAAGGACAGCCATTCACATGAAAATTGTTCAACAGTGAATGCATTTTGTCTTGCTCAGTGAGCACACTTTATCTATTTTAGCAACAGGGAAGAAAAGCTGCAGAAGAAAATGGTTATTTTAAATTCATTGCTCAACTTAAGACTGTCAGTTTTCCAAAAACCTACTCTGTGCATTGGAAAGACAACAATATCTTTCACTTGAGCTTCTTGTTCCTCTCTGTAAAGAACTGGAACTCTTGACAGCCTAGTTAACAGGACACTTGTAGCAAAAGGCAATCTCAAATGATGAAGACAGCAATTTTCAATAATAGTCAATACTTCCACACTTCTTGTAGAGGTGTGCTCCTGAGAACTCAAGCAGAAACCTCTGGCCTCCTGGAAAAGCAAGGGCAGAAATTATGGACACTACCAGGTGGGATGTGGAACAACTGATAGATTTCCAAACTCAGGAAACTATACATGCTACAAGCTGATGCCATTGCTTATTAAAACCTGCAGTCCATTTAGATTTGGACATCTGAGACATGAGAGAAATTGAGTGCTTGCCCTTCAAAATGTGTTAGAAACTCCCAAAAATGAAGATTATTTGCACAGTACTAGCTTTTCCCATTCTGTGCACATTCTGGTGCTCACTACAGGGTACCGATTTCTTTTGTTTGGGTAACTACAGTTTCTTTCAGCATCCAGGATAAGCAGTTAGTCTCTATTTTATTCCACACTGATTGAATACTGAGACTTTTATCTGTAGATGAAAATTATCTGCAGTAAATTAGACTCCGGAAATCTTGACTTGAAACTCAGCTAGAGAGAAACTACCAGGTACTGGCTGAAATCTGCCTAACCTCACAAGAAACTCTTTGTTAACTGCAGGGATGAAACCTGCTTTGCTAAGGTAACACCCAGCGGTCTAACCCACAAGACAATTCCTTCTCCTGACATCTCCTGCCTCACTCTTTCATTCAGAAAGAGGGACTCAGGACCAGCAATGCCAAGCAATTTCAGAGCTGTATGATACCTCTGTCCTGCCACAAAATGGTGGTAAATCAAACGTGTGAACTTTCAAAAATATCCCAATGTCAACTTGCTGAGAGGGGAACACACCAGACAGTGTGACTGAAGGCAGGGATAAATACATGAGCACTCCATGTGTCAGACAGTAAGTTACATGCAGTAAGTCACACATTATCCTGTTACATGCAGGATAAAGCATTTCAGTAATTATGTTTTCCAGTTCATTGTCAGCAATTTTCCCAGTGACACTCAGGATCTTATTTGTTGTTTTCACTATACAGTATTTTGTGTTTATTGACACTGAAGCTCAGCTAACATCTGATTGCTCAACTGTTCAACACATCAAATCCTTCTGCAATAGCATCAAATAAAAGCAGCAATTGTAAGCTATTTATATACTTTGCACTCATTTCTGTATATACTGAACAAACAGGTTTTCTTATTCCTACCTCTCCCTTTCATGTCTTCAAGTGAGCTGCTAACCAGCCAACAGAATTTCCCTGACTCTTCCACAGAAATTTTGTGATTGCATTTAGCAGATGATCCCATTACTGTAGCTGAATTCAATTTCTAGGTGATAGATGGTGCTAGCCTTTTACTCTGGATGACAATCCACATACATGAAGAAAAGAATGAATTTGAAAAATTACAGGAATTTCTATGGTATTAACACGAGCACTGTGGCCAAATTTACAGAACAGAGCCTGAAGAAAAATTACCAGGCATAGAAAAAGAAAAAGCCCCACATAAAATCAAAAGTAAACTAAGCTCTGTTCTCCAAGGGTTAAAACATAATTTCCAAGAAAGCATAAAAAAAACTAAACATATGGTAATAGACTGTGCAAAATTTGGTGACTAAAACACTTTATTCTCTTTGCCTTTCACAGCTTGACTTGAAAGGACTGGAACTTTTACTCATGCTCTACATATATGAATGATGGGGTATATTAGTTCAAAAATACTGCCCCCTGCAGAGATAATATCCAAGAACATCATTATTGTGTTCTCCCCACCTTCCAGAGATGCTCAAGGAGATACCTTATGATACCTGTGTCGTGGGGTGGCACTGCTCAATTCAACCAACGAGGCTGTTGCGTTTTTTTGTAAAGACACATTGAAACAAAAGAAGAAACCAGAGGAGGGGACACTTCGCTTCACTTCTGGCTCCTGAAGCCCGAGGTGGCCGGGCCTGGGCTGATTTGATCTCTCTGGCCTGGCTGAAACTTTCTTTCCCGGAGGGGTGGTGAGAGAACTGCCAGTTACCCAGGAACTCACCAGGCTTCCCGAGGCCAGAAAGAACTCTGAAACTAAAAGCAACTTTGAAACAAAGAAGCCTCCACATGGCTACGGGGGTCAGGGCAGCCGCTGGCTGAAGATTGCCCTGGCCAGGAGAATGATTTCAGCAGCTGCAGCTTCTTCTCTTTCGTATGGCTCACCGCAGCTACTTTGAACTAACTTTACTGCAGGTGAAGAAGAAGCAAAGACTCCGGTTGTAGTTTTTTTTTCCTTCCAGTTCCAGTATTTCAGCAGAGCGAAGTTAGTATGATGCTGGTAAGAACCACGCAGCAGTGGGGAAATCCAGCAAGTTCTTCACAGTGCAAGAAAATCTGGATTGAGATAACTTTTCAACATGGCAAGACTCTGTAACAACTGTTTCAATTGATGATAAAACTTAACCTTTAAAGTCAGTAAGGAAGTAGGTTTGATTTTTGGATGAAGGTATTGAAGAGAGTATTTTTGAGCTTAAGTTTAAATTCTTTTGTAAAGCTATGGTAAAGATATNTCTTTTTTTTCCTGGGCGGTTGTTTTCATTAGTGGCAAAGCTACAAGAAAATCTGTTTTCTTGTAAGAAAAGTCCCCATAGCATAACAAGAGAAACTCTTCTCCCAGGTGAATTGAAGTTAAGACTGTTTTTTTAAAGGGTAGTAAACTGACTAAAAGTCATAGGTTTTATCTTTGCATTGTCAGTGGAAAAAGAAAGGTTATCTGGATTTAGTTCTGATTATCTCATTATTATAATTTTTCTCTTTTAGCTTTGTTAATAAAGTTTTTTTCTTGTGTGTTTTCAAGTGTAAATTTGCTTTGTTTTCTTTCCTTTTTAATCCTATCTCACAATGAAAATAAAACCCCCACAACCTGGCAGCCAGAACTCCTCAAACCAGTGTCAAGACGAGGATGAAATGACTACACAGAAAAGGGAAAAATACATATCAACTGAAAAAAATTCAAAAATATCATATTATCTAATGTATTCCAGACTAGTAGGGTCATCTGTAAGGCCATACTCACAGACCCTACACCTCTGGATTAGAGAATGGAAGAGCTTCTCTTTCACATGCCACATGCAAATACACATTTCTCTAACTCAAAGAAAGGGCAAATCTGAAAAAGGTCTCCTCAGTCAATGAACTCAAATAAGACAGAATTTAAATCTGTTTAATTTTCTTGGGACAAGAAGTCAATAATGATGTAACCCCTCCAAACTCAAACCAAAGAACATTTTATTTCATTTAAGAATCAGAATCACCTTATTGAAGCACAGTTTAGCAACAGAGATGTCCACATTTAATCTAGAATTTTCCACTGTGTTCACTTCTCAGACTCCTGAGCTTTGAATCCCATGGAAAGAGGCTGTGTGTCCTTAAGTGAATAAGATCTATTGCAATACAAATTAAACAGGGCTCTTAATGCAAATAAACACAATCAAAGCCACCATCTCAGGCTTCCACAACGCTTAGACAGAACTGAAGGAATATCATTCCAAGCAACCTTTATAGAATGTAAGAATAATGCTGAACTCTGTATGTCCTAGAGCAATGAAGAGTATGCTCAAGATAGTACCACACAGGTAAAGGCAGAGAAACAGATATTTGAAGACAGAGTATAATTACACAAAAACAAATAAATGGTTATATCAAATTACCATTCAGTAATTTTCAAATTAAAAAAAAAAAATTACAGGTCATATATGCTCATTTCCAATAGAAAAGGCAATTAATGAAGTGCAATGAAACTTCTCTCAGTCCATTTAAAAACAAAGCTCACTAATCAAGCGGAAATTAGAAAACCTAAAATATTGCCTCCAACCAAAACCTGCCCTTCTGCTCCTGTGAGATTTCTCTTCCATAACACCAAGTTGGTTGAAAACAGGTGATAAAGATCCATTCTGATTATATTCAAAGTATTATTATTCATCTTCCCTTAAATTCACCTATTGGGCTTTTTCTCCTTTTTGGTAAGCTCCTCAAAAACAATAATCACGGTTTAGTTTTCTAAAGACGTTTGTGCAGCTGATAAAACAGCACAAGGTTGCCTTGAACTAATCATCAGAGAACTTATTAATGTTAAATATTTAATTTTCTCTTATACTTAGTTGCAAATCAAGAGAACACATTAAAAGGTATTCAACAAAATCACCTTTTATCAGTAGGCAGGGATGCTCATTATTTTAATAAATCCACTGATTAAGAAATTTTTTCACCGAATATAAGTGAAGACCTGCTGGATGTCACAAGGGTCATTGTCTTTTTTCCCATCACTGAATGCATCTGAATGTTACTGAATTGATTAACAGGGTGTGACATCAAACAATGCAAACACAGAGGAAAGCAAACTTAGTATATTGTGATTGCAGAAACTGTTTATTTACTTGCTTGTGTGAGTCCGTGCTTTCACACTTAGACTGGCAAATGCAATTCTGCAACAAAAAAATTGTAATTTCTGCTACTAATTTATCCAAGTAGATGTGAAACACTCCCAAATGTTGGTCATAAATATAACAAATTCAGCCAGAGACAAGAGGAAAGGGATGATGTACCAAGACAAAACTTATGTGGCAGAACTAAAAAGCTGAAATACTTTTTAAAGCACTTCAAGAAAAGCAGGTGTCAGGAAAGTTAAGGCAGTTACCATCACATTTTGTTCCCTTCAGCTGCTGATGGAGGGACCTGCTCAGACAGTGAATGAGTCTCATGTGCCAGTGACTGAGGAGCACCTCCCAGAGAAGCAGGCAGAGCACTCAGGAACAGAGGCAGTGAGCAGAGCTTTCACTCAGAGATTACAGCTCTGGTATTCCCTCATTATGTCATCTCTTCCCCATCCTCCCTCTTTTAGACCAGGACAGGCTTTCATGTGGTTCACAAAGCCTGCTCACTCTCAGGGCCTGGAGATCTCAATCAAATACAAGTCATGAACCAACCACTGCAGGTAGCTCAAGCACTGCCCAAATGGTATGCAGCAAACAGGCTAAAGCAAAGATGGTATTCTGCTAAAAAGCAGTTGACAATTTGTAAATTATGTAACTTAAAATACATCATCTTTCAAAGTTTTGAGACGTAAGAGAAACAAGGCAGCTCAGAGGAAACACCTCAGTGAGAAAAGCAAGCAATCCAGACTTTTCCAGGACCTTAAAAGGTATTTCTAAGATACCTGGACTTCTACCAGTGTAGTGTCCTTGAAACTTACCTTGGAACACCATCCTTTACAACAGCCTCTGACTTGTGGATGTCTAATAAATCAGAAACTCACATCTCATTCTAACTGCTAGAAGAGGAAGGCAGCTTTTGAGCAATCACTTAATACAGGTAATTTATTATAATTAGCTTGGAATGTTACCTTAATAAAGAGATTGTGTAGCACACTCAGATATTATGGTTGTGACACAATCTGAATGTTCTTTCTTCAGACTTCTAAGCATGAGAGCATATGAAGCATTTGTCTGATGAGATTTAGAGACTTACCTGAATAGCAGATATTACTTATAAGAATAAATACTGGATGAATCAAGGAGCATGTATGGGGAGTACTTAATCTTTAGTATGACAGCTTAAAACCACAAAAGTCAATTGAAAACAAGCATCCATGGGATGCTTAGTTTAGGGAGACTGCAAAATGAATTGGTATAGTCTAGTTCCTTCAGAAACTGCTGCTATATTTTATGTCAGTACTGGGGAAAGGCCAAAACATGATTAAAAACAAAGGTACACAAAAACTGGGAGAAGGTTAAGGCAATAAAAGTATTAAAATGTGTTACAAAGTATTACAGAAGTATTATAAAAGTAACCTAACAAAAAAAGACTGTTAATTTTTACAAGCTAATACAGTGATGCTGTAACTCCCTAGTCTGTCGGTGACTTTAATGAAAATATCCTTTTTCAAAGTTTGATCATGTCCCACATCATCTTTATGACAAACACCTTTTTCCCTATCAGCTGAAATATGTGCAACAGATGAGCATTTTTGTATTAAATGCTGCATTTGACACTAGGAAAAAGAATAATTTCTCTTAATCCCTGTGACCTTTGGTAAACACTGAAGACATGTGAAAGCTCATACCTGAGGCCGCATCCTTGGGTTCCACCTGATGTAGTAGTTCACCCACAGTTCCAAATGGTTCATACTGGCAACAGGATACAGGACATGGTTTTCATAGTTTACATAGAAGGGATTTGTGAATTCCTCTAACTGGCTGTTTATATAGGACCACAGAGATACCGTCTTTGTGCTTACCTCCTGATTGGAAAGAAGTTAAAATTAAAAAAACTAATAGCATGGATTGCAAAATTTTAAAATATGATGTTAATATCTACATATCAGTAATTCTATCAGAAATTTACCTCATCTACTAGAAAATTACATGCATTCTGAGAACACTCCAGTAGCTGATCACTAAACAACCATAAAACATTAGCGAAACATCTGAACACTTATTTTGGACCAAGGCTAATAGAGAAAGGAGATTTAGACGTAGTGTTTTCAAAGACACTAAAGTCTAGTTGAGCAAAAGCAATCTGTAGAGCTCATAATTTACAGCAATATATACAGCCACTTAAATACATGGTTACACATTGACCAACAAAACTAAAAAGATTAGCTTTAGCAAGAATATCAGTGAAGAGATAGAGCATTTGGATGATCCAAAGCAGTGTCTGTGAAAAGTAATTATTCCATTTTCCCACTCACACTATTTGCTCCTAACAAATAATTGATATTATCTTTAAACTGACTACTTGTACCTTTATTTGCAGTTCTGAAAGTTGCATTGTTCTAAATTTAATTAGCATAACAATGGTTAGGTCAAAGATTGGAAATCTGAACTTACATCAGATTCATCTTGCAAATTTAAAGTCCTTCAGTGCTGTAAAGCATGTGTTTCTACTACCGCTGTGTCTTAAATTGCATTTCTTTATTGAGAATTGCATCTGACTATTTATTTATGAAAGAAAGCTGTCTGGAAACCCTGCATTTGCTGAGAACATGTTATTCAGCTCCATCTTGTGGTATTTACATGCAACTTTTCCCCTACAGAAGCAGTAGAAACAAACCAAAGGGAAAAAAAAAAAAAGAAGCAGAACTAAATATAACAAGGAATTGTAACTTGCTTGAAAAAATGAGATAGTAAAAACAACAAAGTCACAAGTACGCAAGAATGTACTTGGAATATTAAAAAACTTTTATTTTTTCTTCACAAACACATAAGATTTCACTGAGTCCTAACTTCATCCATTTAGATAATTTTAAGTTCCGTAGTCCTCAAATACAAGTTCCATCCAGTTATGTACTATAGCAACCTGCCAAATCACCCATAGGAGGAGTTCCTTTGGAAATAGTGAAAGAAGTACTAATATAATTAGATAATTACTATCATTTAAAATTTTGTATTTTGGCTAAAAGTACCTGCAAGAGGACTTACTAAAACCCTCTATCCCCCCAAACAGATGACAACTACAGAAACCTAAGTGCCACCTCACTTAATAGAAGGGCATTCAGTATATATTTCTCATGTCAAGAAGTTTCATGTCTGCATTGTTTTTTAGGACTATGTGACAAATGTATTTAAAAACACAGCTCAGATATTCTTAGGTAATTTTCTAAGCATTTTTATATAAAATCAGAAAATCAAGAATGTGCATTGTATTAATTATTTACCTCTTTTAATCTCTCTTTTTCACAGTTGCATAAGAAAGTCCCAAAGAGACAACTATAAAGGTGATCCAAAATGGTTATCAAAAATAACTCGTTGAATTCAAAGGCTGCAGGAAACTAATATTAAAAAAAAGGGGTAAAATTACTTTAAGCATTATTTCAAGCAGTGTAGAAAGGAAGAACATCAGACATAAGAAGCAACCAAATATTCAGGTAAGATTTTTGTCCTATTTAGAGATTATTTGCAGGGAAAGTCAGCAATTTCAGTAACTCCCACTCCAATAATTCATTTCACCTACATATCTCTTTACAAATACTTCTCAAAGCTATACTTTACATTCATTATCCACATATACCAGAATACAAACATCAACTGATGTGAAACTGGGGATACAAAGCAATCCATTTTAAGAAGCTCTAACAGTATTCTGTTCTACCCCAAACCCTCTTAAACATATGCTTTGTATCTCTTATTACAGAACAAGAAAACATTCTGGGGAAGAAAAAAAAAGAAAAAATAAGATCATGGCATTTAAGTGTTTCATTTCCTATTTCAACATGCAATGAATTGAATAATAAAGACTACTACACATACAATGTGCTTCCTATTTATTTAAAACTTTTCTTTCATTTTCTACTCAAATAAGTTGCTTTTCTCCATTTCACTCCGAGTTTACCATCAGCTGTATACAATAAGCCCTTAATCCCTCTTCTTCTATATGGAAAAGTAAATCCTGTACATCTGAAATGAAAGAACTCTTGCTCCCCTGAGCACTATTAGGTACTTTATTCACAAGCAGAGACTACCTGATATATTCTAAGACAAACAGTCAGAAATCTGAAAATGTTTCTCCTAATCTGTAGTGCTCTAAAAATTCACGAAGAAAGAAATTACTGCAAACTGCATGGGCTGCTGCCCATTCCGATGGAGAAAGTCCTTCTTCAATCAAATTTTATGGTGAGACTACATGTGGCAACTGCTTGATGTGCCAAATTAACTTTGTGTCCAGTACGACAAAGGTAGCAAATATAGAAATGGAATGACAGACATTTAGAAGAATAAAAACTTGAGAAGACTTAGGGAAAACTTAAGAGGTAGCATTTCTCTAACTGACAATAAAGAGCATGTAATAAGAGAACAATGTTCAGGACAAACAAAACAAATTTTGTGCATACCCTCTAAAAGAGTACGTCTTCACAGAAGTCTAAAAGACAAATTTTTAGATTCATAAGGCAGAATTTCCTGCTATATGGAGAAATTTTAAGTCAATATTTCAGATGTGCAGGCAGCAGAGGACTGGTTTCTGTTTTGAGCCACTAAAGAACACTGAATACCTAGGCAAGTGACTCAAGAGCTACTTATAGATGACTCCTACACTTAGGAGGAGTAACAGCAATTGGGACTGCGGGTGAACTAGCTGATCCAGAAATTCCTCTTCAGTGTCAGCTGTGATTTATGAAGGGCAAATGTTTATTCATGTTGAAAGTAAAAAGCTGAATAACACACAGTAAGTGTGCTTGTATTAAACCCAGAAAGATCTAAGTTTTAAACAATGTTTTATAAAAACGACTGATCTAAGACAAATGCTGTAAAAACATTCTCTTTTCCAAGACTTCTCGAGCTAATACATACCACCTTTTGACTGAAAATTTTGAATAAGATTATCAGCATCATGTCACAGAAAATGAATGGCAGCCTTCTTATGACTCTGCTATTAGACTGTGTAATGTTCAACAGCACAGTGTGCTCATACTGAGGCTTCTCTTGAAAATTACAGGTCGTTCTCAACCTCCTCACCATTTGTTTTCATAAGACATAGAGGAAATTAAGATTATCAAAATCTCTTTTTCAGTCACGTTCATAAGTTACTACTTTTGAACTTCCTTCTCTCTAGAAAATCATGCCAAAACTTAATTACAAAACAGTGATGTTAGAAACACAGCTATTACTTTAAGAAGTATGAACAGAACTTGACAAGTAAGTGTGCTGAATTAAATCACTGGGTCTCAGGTTTTGTCTGCTGTGTCCAGCTCAAAGCAGCAATCAGATACAGAGAGCAAAAATAATTTGCAAAGCACTAAAATGATATTTGGAAAAAACTTTGAAGACAAAGCGTCTCCTAAAGGGACTCTCTTTAACTGAAAGCATTTAATGAGCCTTGTCACATCAGGGTTCTGTGTTGTGGCAGGTCCATACTAATCAGGAGGATGCCAACACGGCCACTATTCCAATCCAGTGAAGCATATTCAAAATTCCATACATCAGTGGTTGCACTCCAACTAGTTTATTAATAAATGATAGCACTTTATTGAGACCCAGTCTTTGGATACAAGAGTTGTACTGTTGGAGCTGATGTATCAAGACTGTTGAGCTTCTATTACTGCTGCTGAAAAATCACTGACCTAAAAATGCCTTCCTCTGTAATTCCAAGCCTATTAGCGTCTGCCTGAAGATTCAGGTGGAAAAATTCCCCAAATGGAAATTTACTTCTCAAATCCACTAATTATGAGAAAACACACAGGTCATTAAAATCTCCCACTTGTTGCTGCTGGAGTTGTTGGGAGTTTTTGTAAAGTGGCATTTAAAAAAAAAAAGAAATAATCTTGTTTAAGTCTGATAATAAGTGGCATTTGATTCAGAGATGTGCAAAATACATTTGCTTTTTAATGACTGAACTTGTTCTGTACTACAGTAACATTTAACATTGAAAATTCTTAGCAGAACAACTGTGCAATGGACAGTAATGGTTAACTGAACACTACACAGAGGAACAGGGCACTGCTGAATCCAGTGAAAAATGCATCTACAGCAACAGCTGACACCCAGTCACAAACAGGATGGAACTTTCTGCTGACTTTAAACAGACGTTCCTCCTGTGAGGGTTCTGTGCATGAGAAGTTAAACTGCAGTGCTACATGCAAATTTCACAGTTCTGTTTCATTTTTAACCAGGCATCAGTATTTCAACAGCTCACATGTGGCCTTTCCAATTTGACATCTGCTATTCAGTATCACCAGAATTTACTAACAGAGAAGGGAAATCACTTCACCATATGGTTTTTTATTAAAATCTGATGTCAATGTATTTCTCTCAAGTTCTTTGTTGTTATATTTGTGTGTCATGAAGACCATAAACCCAAGGGAAAATATAAGGCTATCAAGGCCTAAATTTCATTGTCTGAAGCTATCTGGAAATCTGTATCTTAGTGTAAAGTTAGAGATTCTCTCATAGTTTTAAGGTGACTGTTTTAAGAATGTAACTCTTAGACCCCAAAAGAGCCTATTTGCTTGCATTAGCCCACGCCCAAACCAGAGCCCTTCCACCCTCCTGCAGTCATTAACACTTACTTGAGCTTTGGAACATTTCACATATGTTTACCATGAATTCTAAATCACAAAACTATCACTCTTTTATGAGCAAATGATCTACACAACAATGAAAGAGAATCCTGTTTTTCAAAGGTCTGTCTATCAAGGTAACCACAGCCTTCACATTTATTCTCTAAGGATTCAAGTCAAATGAAAAACTAAAATAAGTGGGCAAGAACTGTTCAAGAATAACTTTTTCTATTTTTTTCCTGTGCAACATTAATGATTTTTCAATGTCACAACTGTTCATGAATTTCAGAACAATTCTGGATCCAGAATGATTTTGAACAGATATGGTATTGGCAAAATGTTTCATAGATTCCTCCCCTGTCCCCATCCCTTTCTCTTTTTTAAACTAGAAGGAACTAAATTGTTTATAGCAAGAAATAGGAGGCAGCAAGGGAGATCACAAAAATAGAAGAGGCTGCCCTCAATTAAGGATCTCTCCAGAGGACTTTTGCTCCTGCCAGGTGTTTAGAACTGCTCCTCTTTGCTATTGTTATTAGCTTTCCTCTGAAAGAGGATGGAATTTTTCATTTATTTTCTCCAGCCATACTAAACAGCACATTAATGCTGAAATATAGATACACAGAAAGTCTACAAGACCTCTTGAACAAGAGCCCAGTACAACAGCAGGAAATCTTCATAAAGCACCAGAGATGACTGTTTTGAATACAATTTTTGGAAATTATGTTGTAAGCATTAAGAACCACGTTCAGAACAAGAAGACTAAGGTAAGAGATCTGGAAGTGCTAGGAACCAGACTGTTACACTCCTCCCTTCAAAACAAATCACATACTATAGAGGCTTCAGTATAACAACTTTTACAATAAAAGAAAAGAACGATGTTAGGCTTCAAGGAGGTAAGAAAAAAGGAAAGAAGAAAAAAGAAAATATAGAGGGGAAGGTAAAAACCAAAGGAGTCAAGCATCAAGAGCTTATAAACCACTTGGAAATAAAGCCTTTATGTGGACAACCTATTTCAATAACCCCATTAAAGAATGGCAACATAAAAGCACAAAAAAAAGCTTAGGTTTTTGGTCATGGAGGCACAAATAAGGAAAATGAAGACTAAATCCATTACATAATTTAACATTTCAGAACAATAATGAGAAGCTGAATATTTTGGTATCTTAAGAATCACTAATTTCAGAGATCTCCCCTGATCTAAAGGTAAGAGCAATGATGGAAGTAACAAAACTTATCAGAGAATAGGCTTCTGTGGTATAAATGCTGCCCTGTATACTTACGGATGAAAAGGTTCACATTTGAGACATACATAAAAGAACTCTACTACCCTCAGTTCACAATCAGCCCAGATTTTTGCTGTTTCTTAAGGACAATATAAATCCATATAAACATTTACTCCACCACTGAACATGCAGCACAAATCATTTATTTAATCAACAACTCTTATTTATGTAAACAGCAAACCCTCTGCAAGCCTATTTTAAACAGAAAAAAAAATTGCTGGTATTTTGGTTTCAAGACAAAATCTCTAGCTTCCTGTACCTCACTCTGAACAGAAATTTCCCTCTGTGTACATAGTGCAGCCACAGAGCAACCAACTGCAGGTAAACATGCTACTACTTTGTAAAGGAATGTGTCCTATACAAATTATGCTTCCAAGATAAAGACTGATACTTCATAGAAATACACTCTTCAGCTCTTACCTGCTTTGTCATTTGCCAAACACAGTCAATGAACTGCAGGAAGATGGGAGATCTGTCAGCATCTGCATGATCATCATCTCCATGTCCCACTCGCTGCAAGTCAGAGCACACTACATTTCAGTCTGCTGAGTCTGCAGTACCATGCCAGCACTGCAAAGCTCAGGAACTCTAAAACAGTTCCAGCAGTGAACAAGACAAGCAAGTCTTCCATAAGGTTAAGCTGCATTTTTTCAACTACTAAAAATGCATCCCAATATTCACTTACAGACACGAGCAGAGCTGGAAAGCTCTACCAGTTGCTTTGCCATCTTCAACAGCACAGCCACTGATTCCTATCAGTGGGTGAAACTGGTAGGACTTTATTAAGACTGAACTGAAAAAATGGTTATTCTATATCCACCTGTCATAACAACATGCCATTTCTACTAAATGGCCTTAAGAGTCAGAGCCCATAGAATGTCATAACAATTTATTCTAATTCCCCATTAGCCCATGTGTTAAATAAACACTTCTACCTTAAACCAGAATAATAACTCCAGTCATTTTACATTTTAAAAATTGTTTTCCTTGGCCCTCCATTCATAAGCTCCATAACATAAGTTACAATTTCTCATTCTCGTAAAAAAGACACATGACTTCTTACCATTGCATTCAATATTATACATTATATAAAGGTTTCCTGTTAAATACAAGTCACAATTCTCTGACACACTCAGACCATTAAAATGACACCAGAGACAATAACTAAAATGCAGCAGAGTACTGTAAAAAAAACCCATGCTGTTCAAAGTAAAAGCCCTGAAGGTGACAAACTGCACACTAAATTTTCCACCTTACCATTGCAAATCGATGTCCAAAACTTATCCATTCTTTCTCTACAAGAACTTCAAAGCCTTTGATGGTTCTGTAGTAGCTGTCCAGCATAAGCATGGCCAGTGCAGTGAGCTGTGCTGTTCGATCCCAGCCATCACTGCAGTGCACCACTACAGAGGTTTTACCAGATTCAATTTTATCTGCAATTCTTACTGCTCCAGCAAGAAGCATCTTAAACAAAAACGAAGAAACAGAGTATTAAATACTACTAAAACTCTACAAAAAAAAAGAAAAGTTAAGATTTTAAACTCTTTAAGTCATTATGTTTTAAAATTTCAGATTAACTACATAATCATCCTGATGACAGTGCTTTAAGTTAGAGACTTCCAAACAGTGGTATGCATACTCCTAGAGGTACAAAGACTGTGTACACTCTGTTGTCCAGGACAGAGTTCTTACCAGCTCTCCATTACTAGCAGCACATAACAAATGAACCTGTGAATCCCT
Source organism: Thryothorus ludovicianus (assembly GCA_013397245.1). NCBI lineage: Eukaryota > Metazoa > Chordata > Aves > Passeriformes > Certhiidae > Thryothorus > Thryothorus ludovicianus. Next base: position 150,993 of record VZTB01014845.1, on the reverse strand, counting down.
TCTCTAAACTAATTGATATTCTGTTTTATGATGGAAAGACACGAATACTGTTATCTATTCCACAGGCTGAAGTTTTGAGGTTTTCAAAGTTCATTTCACATTAATCAATTACTCTTTCTTGCTCCATTTTCAGTTCAGCTGAAACTACCGAGTTTAGAGAAAGGGACATTTCATCCATCGAATCTGTATCAAAACACAACCCAAACAAACCCAGACACCCCTGGCTGGGAGCCAGTTCTGATTTGCTGTAAAATATACATTATATTCAGTTTCTGAGCTGATGATCAACAGCCTGGATTCAAGAGCAATACACAGGACAGAGATGGCAGAGGACTGAGGTCACCTGTGTGAACTTGTTACTCTTCTCAAAACCTCACCTCTTTTGTCTCCTGATGCCACCCTCTAATTTTTAAAAAACTTAAATAATCTCTCTCCTGTGAAGACCTGTCTCTAACATGACCTATCATAGCACTGAAAAATATCAGGAAAAAAACAACCACTAGAAATGGGACCACAGAAGAATTCCTACTCTAAATTCCAACATCAGAAAATGGAATCCTGCAAAATATTTGCACTTCTCTCTTCCCAGGCATGCAAAAACATTTTCTGGGAAGTAGGAAAACCAGCATCTGCTGGAGAAGCTGTGCACAAGACCAGTCCTCAAACCTGTTTTCAAGAACTGTGTTTTAGAAACAGTTTCCATTGATTCTATCTTCCACTGAACATATATTTTATGGTAGAACTGAAGGATGCCAGGGGGGAAATATCAAGAAACAATACAAGTGTCTAGGAGTGAACAGAGTCTGTGGTCTGAAATGGTTAATTGCCAATTTTTTCAGTTAGAAAGTTCTACTGCATTAATATTAAAACAGTTTGGTCTTCAATAAAAGCAGAAAACTAATCTATTTAACATACAGGTATGCAATAGCTTGCTTTAAAGAGAACACTGACATCTCAGAAGGAAAACAGCTGGAAATAAACAACAGAACAGGTACAGGAAATGAGCAGAGAATGGGAGACAGAAAACACATTTACTATTAAGTCAGCAAATATCTGTGGAGTACTTGAAGCACTTTATTCCACTTCGGACAACAGCCTTCAGAAAAGTTTCCTCTACAAATTTATTATTCTTTACAGTATTTTCAAAACTTGGTAACCATCACAGACAGTATTTCAGTTAGGGCTCCTAATGAATAACTGGTTTTGGATTGGTTTAAAATCCAAAAATGGGACAAAGCCACACTGGTTAGAGCCCAGCAAACAGCAGATGTGTTAAGAGCAAAGCTGTGGATTGGTAATGCTACTACAAGCCAAAACAAAAGGCAAAGAACTCTTGGAAAAAATCTGAGAGAGATACTATCAACACTGTTAACACAATAATGGCAGTTTTTAAGAAATTGGCCTGCAGTTTCTGCTATCAGTACCATTAAAGTGAAGTATGTTAGGGTCAGATCAGTGAAGAATGTCACACGTGTGTCAATACTTCAAAATAATGTAAATGAAATTTCCAATTCCTATGCTATTGCCACCTGACAGTGCTATCAAAGTTCACTCCTGACACTGCCTAATGCAGGAACTCCGAGTCAGTGGCAATGAAAGGTGACCACAAGCACAAAACAGATGACAGCAAAAGGCCAGGCAGATAAGAAAAGGTTTCCAGATACTTCGATTCCCAAAGCTGTTTCAAATACCTCAAATTCAAGAGAACAAGAAAATTAAACTGTTCCTAAAATATCATTAAATTTGACTCTTAATTTCATGTTTGCTCCCTCTACTGGCTCTGCTGCAGTTAGTTGTCAGCAGGCACTGCTTGCTTAACAGAGTCAAACTAATGAATGATCCCAAACATGTTTTGCATGAGTGATATTTGAGCCACTGCTAATAAAACAAATTATACTCCATCTGTATTATTCATAAACAGGGGATTGAATGTGCTAATGAAAATAATCTACTCTAAAGTAACTTCAAAGGTTAGTGAAACTGACTGTAAAACTGAGTGTGGTAGTGATTTATTTTAATATTATGTTAAATAATAGGGCAGATCATTGGCTACAAACAGTTCATGAACATGCAGGAGCCCACCACAAGAACTGCAACATTGCACTGAAGGAGGGAAGGATGAGAAAGACTGTGGAATTCACAGTCAAGTCCTTTTGGCAGCGGCTCAAATATATTCTAAAGTTCCCAGTGCATTCTTCCAAACAAGAAGGATAACCCTGGACAGCCCACAAACATTCCTTCTCAGGAAAATAAACCACAGCAGTAAATATGATACTGTGTTATCAGGAATTAACTCACTATCTGCCAATACACAAAACTAGAAATAGTAAGTTATTATGGAATGCTCAAAATGCTGCATTCTAAGTGATTATTTAAAAAATATCTTTTTTCACAAGATTATTCTGATTAAAGCAATGTGCTTGAGTTTCAACACTATTTTAGCAGTATTTTCAGAAGTGCAAGTTAAAAACATGGTTTAAAAAAGTAATTGACTTTTCACACCAAAAGCATTGTACCCTTATATATTCCAGCCAGTGTGTGGAGTCCACGTTTGACAGCCACCGAGTCTCATCAATAGTAGGATAAACAATTTCTTTCAGTTTCCGCAGGGATTCTCTCATGACATGTATATTATGGATCTCCAGAAAGACCAGCTCTGCATTTGGGTAGGCACTTTCACTTTCATATCCTCCACCTTTAGCCTGTCATTCAAAAGGTAAAAAGAGACAATGAGAAGAACATGCAGGACCTCAGTATAAGGCGGAGTCATTTTACTCAAGTTTCAGGGTTCTCTGAGAGAAGGGATTATTTTAGTGCTAATAAAATGATATTTTTGGCTTCCATTTTTCTAAAAAAACCTGGATTTTTTTTTTTAGGTGAAAGAAATTCTAGTTCTAACAGGTTACGTTTGATAATACATCCATAAACCTTCCCCTTTTTATTAACAAAAGCTTTGGTCTTCTGTGAGCTTTAATGCATTTCTCATCTGTATCTTCAGACTGCCTTTGACTCCTGCCAGCCTTTCCAAAATGCTGCAAACAACTTACCTTCCTTCCCTTGCCCTCTTTAGGCACCCTTTCTTATCTCGTGGCAACATCAGATTCTCCACATTCTGGTATCTGGCTCAAGCTTCAGGCTTGTAATAAGGCTGACAAACTAGTATCAGTTATGATACAAACCAACCTTGTTTGTGTCTGCAACACTATTCTGCCTGGCATCAAAGATGATAAGTTTATGTGACTGAGCATTGGCATCCATAATTGTCTGCAAATATTTTTCATCTTCCTTGCAACGCTTATCATTTGGGCCAACTGATGGCTGGCTGCATCGTGTTATTGTTGCTTGACTCTCAGGATGAATCCAGGATAACACCTGGAATAAGAGAAAACAATTTCATTTACTAAACTACTATAAAAGCAGCAGGGCAGAGAACAACTAGACAATCACATTGCTTATTTGGCATTATTTTCTGGCAAGTCAACAAATATAAGTTTAAGGACAGGCTGATGCAAAAACATTTTGACAGAACACTAGCACTGACTGCTCATCCCAAATCTGAGCCTGAAACACAGTGATTCTAAACATCTTAGCTTTTATTTCTAACAGCAACCAAACCTGTGTTATTCTAATTGGGGGAAAAAAAAGGGCAATGGAGGAATAAAAACTGCTTCCATGTGGAAGACTGGATCTGCACCCTACCTTGCAAAGCACGAAAACCAACACAATCTAACATATTTAAAGGGGTTCTAATGCTATCTTGTCTATTCTCAAGCAAAGCACTATGGCTATGACACATTCTACTCCAAATCAGAACACAAGCTAATGCATGACAGAGCATCAGATACCACTGGGGCCTAGAAGTGCTAATACAAACAAAAAACTTACTACATGGCATAATAATTGTGCAATTAAACTCACACTTCAGTGATTCCCCTCAGTTCTAAACCCACTGAGTCTAAATCTTCTTTCTTTTCCCCCCATCCCATCTCAGGAAGGAAGCCATCCCACTGTTATTTAAAAAACAAAGCCTAAGAGAACACAAATAATTTTTTTTTTAAAGCTACAAATTTCTAAAACGCTTATATCCTTTTGTAGAAATTTCACTTACAGGAACCCTCCCTTTTGCTCTAAATGCTGCCACTTTTGAGAGGTCATCATCCTTTACACTGGTTGGCACAACAAGAACAGCAGGATATGTATCACAAAGCTCATAGGTGCTGTTAATTTTGGATATTTTCCAACTCTCATTGGGCAAGCCCTGTATGAAAACAAAACAATTTTGCATTTTTCAGGTTAGACCTTTACATATCTGCGTTTGAGGCAATCAATAATTTTAAGTGGTGCATAATTAAAAAAAAAAAAAGGTATGCCCACATTTTTTTTAAATAAGCTATAAACTTAGGTCTTCATACTCAATCATAAACCAATAGAAGTCTTTCCTACTAAACTGACAAGGAAAATAACCATATGGAAAATGTAGATCTAAAATTACAAACTACAGTTACTCTTCTGTTTAGGGATGCTTATTCAAATCCAATTTTTTATAAAGCTTGTGTTTTGTAGAAACAGCACTTTAAAAATGTCGGTTTCAGAACCAAGTTATTTCAGACTGATTTGCTCAAGCAACCAGCACCTGTATCTCCAGCAACTTTAGCAGCTGCTCAATGCACTCAACTCAGGACACTTGCATTTTATTAAACATGAGATGTAGACAGTCAGTCAATGTAGCAAGAGCTGAAAATGATGAGTTTTCTGTAGCATTTTTTCCTTGTTTAAATGGATCTGGGGGAGATGGAGAAGAAAAAAATACACCAAGTATTCTATAACTTACCTGCCTCTTATATTCTGCCATTGGGTCATACACTTTCCAGCCATTAACAGCAAACTTTTCTTTATAGCTGAATGCAAAAAGAGGCTACAAGCAACAAAACAAATCATAAATTACTGCCTGACAGGTTGTATGCACAAACTCCAAAACAGTAAACACTCCAGTATTTAAAATCTCACACTTCTAAAACTCTTGAACAGCAACATAACACCTTACGTCAAGACTGGAAAACACTGAACTTGAAAGAAGATGTTTTTTTCCATTAAGTATGACTTTTAAAATTAACAAAATCAAGACAAGAAACAGAAATTTGAAGTTAGTTGCTTCTGATCAACGATACTTCAATGGCAATGCCAAGATGAGAAAATTGGTTTCCTACCTCTCAGTCAGTTCCTTATCCACACAAGCAAATTAAATAGAATTCTGCAGCTAACTAATAACAAGACTAATTGTACCCATTTGTTGCACGAGATAGAACTTCTAGATTGAATTATCTACTGCAGAAAATAAGTGTCAATACATATTTTTAATCAGCAACATCAGGCAAATCTAGATCTCAAGGGTTATGTATAAATTAACTTCACCAATAGCTGGCCACAGCAGTGTTTGATGAATTGATGCAAAAAGCACACAGGATCAGAGTGGCCTGCCCACTCTGCAACAGATTATATGACTCAACACTTCAAAGTTTGTTATACTGCCCTTGTATTTCCTCCCTACACTTTCCCAAAAGAGGAGACACAGTGACAGCCTGCTCTCCATCTCAAGACTCACCAGCCCATTAGAAACAGGAAATGCACGTGTTACAAGGTTTTCAAAGATCTCCAGTCTGCTCTGCTCTTCCTGTTTATAGGCCAGCCGCAAATTTCTCATATCCTATCAAAAATAAGTTACAGTTTTACTCTGTGATAAATTTAAAAAAAAGAAAAAGCAGTTATAAGACACTGGATTGAATGAAGACATACATGGAACACTAAGTCACTGACATCATCGAACCCCCAACAGAACAGAGTTCTGTAAGCACTCATATGAGATAACTAGGGCTGTCATTAGAGATGTTTGATATAAAAATCACCACTTTTCCTTTGAATTCACTCTTCAGACAAAAGATAGAAGTGTTTAAGACTGCAATTTATCATAGAAAAATTGAAATTAATGAAGTACAATTCAAATACATGGAACTGATCAGACAGAAAAACAGTACGTAGGCTGGCAGGTTCTTACAAAAAATGAAGTGAAAATACCTTACTATTAATAAATCTCTACCATGCCTTACCTTGCAAACTATTTCTATACCACATGAATTGTCTCCATGGCTCTGTACTCCAATTTTTTCAACCCTACTTATAACTCCAAGGGGAACATCAACAACAAAAGGTGGATCCTGAAATTTGGATATAAATCAAATTAGTTTTATTACATTAGAAGAAATATAAATTAATACTATTCATGTGTGTTTCATTACAGTCAACAGTAATTCCTATTTAGTTGACTGCTGTGAAACATCACACTTCACTGAATTTGTCACTTTCTGAAATCAACTTCAGCAACATTCCCACCTGAAACAACAGACAGACAGTGAAGTCTTACCCTCTCAACACTTTTGATAAACATTCTGAAGTCCGTCACTGTGAGTGTACCACTGACTGCTCCCATAAATGGACAGATATACATAACATCCTTAGCTGGAAAACAGATGAATTCAAGCTTTGTTTTACTATTACTGACATTTGTTCCACAACAATCTATATTCATTTGAAAATCACAAGATTTTGGCAGCTCCATAAGATTTTGATGTGTGACCTCTTTAGGAAAGTTTATTCTTGCAGTTATCTTTATCTCAACAATGAAAGCAATCAAATTCCTCAGCCCCACAGCTGCTGAGCAGCTCCTGAGCTCCTGGGGCAGGGTTGCAACAAGGGCAGGCAGGTCCCCAGCACCTGCAGGCACCCCCAGCTGCAGGCAGCTCTGCTCCCTGCCCTGGGTGAGCACCCACACTCACCCCAAAGGGGCAATTACTGATCCACATGCACCCCATCTCCAGGTAATTCACTTCTATGCCCATATCTTTGTTTTCACTTCTATCTGCTGGTATTCTTTCCTACCCAAGTACTGCACTGCTAACACAGAGCTTGCTGTCACAGGCCAAAGTGAAATAAATCCCATTAAGAACTGGAAACTAAGTTTACCATAAAGTCATCTTTTTTGCTATAAGAATTTTGAATCTATGACATATCCTTGGCACCCTCAAGCAGAAATACCATACATACACCTCTATGAAACAAAAAATTCTTAGGAAAAAAAATTATCTGTATGGAGCAAGTCATCCTCTGGATCTGACTTCCCCCTACACTTGGATTTAAAAGACAAAGAAAACAAAACCTCAGCTAATCCTAAGTAGAATTAAATTAAACAACAAAATTCAAAAGGAAATAATATTCTGTTTTTAAATAAACTAGCAATTTAATAGTATTCAGTGCAGCACTCAGTATTACACTTACCAATAACTTTGATTGATTCTCCAGGAAAAAGTGGAGCCTCCTCCATCTGTGCCAGTTTGTTTCCATCCCGCAGTGCCTGGCAAAAATCCAAAATCATGAGTAAATCTCACTCTCCATCTGTACCACACTGATATATTTTGATGCAAAGTGCTTTTACTACCAGATTACTGGAACACAAGAAGCGTGTCTTTTTTAAAATCACACAACTGTACTAAATAGTACCACAGTAAAAGAAAAAAAAAACAACAAAGAATCAAACACAAAACTTAGAATATAATGCAGACATACGTGTTAGTAACATATTAGTAACAAAGCATTTATGCAGCAATTAGTTTCACATGCTAGCTACATACAGCATACAAACATATGAACAATAAGATCAGCCCAGATTAGTAATTAGCAATTTGTTAGTGTTTTGCTGAATGCAGGTATTATTTGGGGTATTTTATCTATTTGAGAACATTTTAAAGCTCTTTAGGGTTTTTTTTTTAAATTCTAACGCCGCTGATTTAATATTTTAGTATTTTCACGTGAGAGAACTATATGACAGAAACTTTATTTATTTAACATTTTAACTTTGTGATTTTGATAGCAAGAAGCACCCCACAATGCTCTATTTCAATCAATACCTTACTGAGAGTGCCACAGGTTATGGAATAGGTTTACTATAGGAATTTTGGATCCAGATGGTCAGATTAAGAATGAAGTAATAACAAAATACAGAATAATAATTAGCAATTTTAAAATAAGAGTTTATTTAATAAATTCCAATTGAGGTAAATGGCTTCATTGCTGAATGATACATGATGGATTCTTTGGGTCCTTTGTTGGCAGCTAAGATTTACAATGTACTGAGGATTGTAATAAAGCATAAAACTGTTTGTGGGATTGTTAAGGATCATGTAAGAAAGTGATCTGTCTCAGGTCAAAATTATGAGATATTCAGGTTTCAATTTTTTACATCCTGAATAAATATAATGGGCTAACTTGTTACAACAAACAACGAATCATCCCCTTGTATTGCAGCTCTGACCCACACAGAAGTAACTGGTAGGATCTGTCTGCTTCTGAACAGACTACCCCAAGCCCTCACTAATAAATAATTTCTAAAAATTTCAGCTGATCTCGGGCTTCAGATTTTCTTGAAAAATTTTGGAATTTTACATTCAGCACCCAATCACAAAAAATGATGTGTAGAAAAATAGCCAGTGCTCAGAAACTGAGGGTGAATGTGCTCTGTTACATGAGGCTTATGCTCAGTATTACATTTTAGACTACATGACCTTACAAGAAAACTGCCTGGCACATAACCACTTGCACACTAAATGCTTTGAGAATTTCTCTTGCATGAGAAAATTAAGATTTGTATGCACTCTATGAGTACTAATTTATAGTACCTTGCTACATAGTTAATGAATGAAAGATGAGTAAAAACTTGCCACCTGATCAGGTTCTCCTTCAGAATGATAGCCATTGTGTCCATCCTGAATCTCCTGCTTTGCATGAGGCAGCAGTAGGGCAAGAGAGAATAGCAAAAATTTGCAGACAACATGTGAAAGGACAGAATCTTATCTTTTGTTTCCCTTCTAAACATTTCCTTAAGAAGACAGCATATACTTTAATCCCAATTTAATTTTCCAAAATCTTCCACTCTTGGCACACACTAATTTCCACAGAAGGGAATCCAAGCTATTAGCACCATCCTTTGAATGCTACTTGGCACAACACAAAATAAAAATTTACTCCCTTTTTCACAAGAGTCAGTGCTGATAGATAAAAACATAAAAGTATGTACTGTCTTTTTAAGACAAATACCCTTACAATGAAGAAAATTAATTTCAAATATGCCACATGCTTATCAATAGAAGAAACTGAGTACAACTTGCAATGACAAGCATATGGGAAAACTCATGCAATTTTTCATTGAAAAAAAATAGGTCAACATCAAATATAAGTATCTAGACACTTAAAAAAAGCTCTACTGTGTAAAACATGTTGCAATTGAACTCTCAACCTTATAGTTTTACAAATCTTTCCAGCAACTTCTACGTTGTTGTTCAAAACTTGGCCAGTAACTTAACAGAATCTAAAATTACTACTCATACCAAAATATGCAAACAATTCACATTTTCATGTTAATTTATTTTTGCATCAATTGGCAGCAAATCCTGAACGTAAATTAAATTTCTTTAATAAACTTCAAGTCCTTTTGCACACTAGAGAGAAGCACAAATGTCACCAGGTCAGCCAAAAATGTTCTTCCATCTTCTTTAACAACTGGAGAGAAGTTGTGCTCATGACAGTTTATTATTCCCAGTTCAAATGTAAAGAACTTCTCATTTGGCCAGACTGTAAAATCAGTCTCTAAATTTACAAGTGTTTGTTAGAAGTCAATTTTAGTTTTTACAGTATTTCTACAGAACCCTCAAGAAACAGCTTGGAAGAAGGACTTCAGATATCTCCAGATAACTTGAACTCTACATGAGTTAAAAGAGTTGTAAGCAATTAAAAAACCTTTTCAGGTTACAATGGACTATTAACATTTAGGTATGGGTAGAATTCTGTTAGAGAATACAGAAATTACTTAAATTTCAGACCATAATAAGTTGTTTCTGAAATCAAAGAAAAGTAGACATTGTGATCTCTGGAAGAAAAGCAGCAAGACAATGAGCAAATACACCAAAAAGATTTAAATATATGAAAGACAAAGAAGCAGAGCAGACCATTCAAATATCAAAGCCTTTACATAGAACTGGAAACAACTGAAAAAAACAGCTTTTGTTACTCAAACTCAAACCAATTATTTGAAGCGTTGTCTATTCAAAAGAAAAAAAAAAAGATCAAGTTGTGGATTTGTATGATTGGACTAAACACATCATTTTTAAATAGGTAAAGAACAGATGAGAAAAAGAAATCATTCAGACTTCATCTCTTGGTTTCAGACTGAACAAGAGGTCTTTGTTTGAATAAAAGTGTTGGACACATTTAATGAACAATGTCAGAACACTATCCAGATCATTTCTCACTCCATAAATGTTACTAAGAGAGAGGGGCAAGAAAACAAGGCATGCCTTTTTGAATCTTCAATGAACAATGAACAAGTCCTAGTGTCACAATTATCATTAAAAAGATGTAGGTCACTGCACTAGTGCCTAACTTCAAACTTAACTTTCAATCCTATTACAGCTTGGTAACAACTAATTTAAAACAAGTACAAGCACAAACATGAATTTGGAACTTATTTAAATAGGACAGACACAGACATAATGCTTTTACCACTGGTATTCTTTAGCATAGACATGTTAGAGCTGCTAACACAGTACTCTGCAGTCTGAAGCATGTAAACCTGAATTGCCAGCATCCATTTTGTCAAAATTAATGTAATAAAACTGAAGTTAGTATTGCATATTCATAACATAATTTTAAAATATTGCTCTTTTACATATTGACTTTTATTGCTCACGAAAACATTGTAATATATATAAAGCATTTCTGCAGCAAAGAAGCTTTTGCACTGCATAGCAAAATGGTCTGACTGGTTCATAAAACCCATTAATGAGGTAAAAAATGCTTGACACACCAAAATCTCACACAGCACAAGAAACACACAGGTAGGAGGCTGTTCACTGCTAGCCAAAGGTAATCTTACCCGTATAACTGGCCTCCTGTACACCTGTCAGTTAAAATATAAAATGTTATCCAATGAAGCACACAGATTTGATTCGTTAAAGATACTGTATCTTATTTCACCAGATTTACAAAAGAACTCTACTCCCAAACATTTTAATTATAGCTGGATTTTGAAAGAACAAAACAAAACTATGTAGAACTAGCAATTCTCATTTGCAGAATTGTTTTGGTCTAAAAAGAAAAAATCTCAGCCACTTAATTTTAGTGGTGTAACCAATTCCAAGCTCTTTGGAAACATTCATTCCTAATTACCCTTTTATCCATCTACACTATGCTATTGTTAAAAGAGAAGAAAGAGCCTGGTAATCCTCTGTTTCCAGTGAGTCGTGACAATCCTCCCAGGTGGAAGACAATAAGCCTGCACTAACAACCATGAAGGAGAGGCACCAGACCTTTCAGAAAAAGACAACTCTTCCCAACTTCTCAAAGTGTTTGTAGTCTGCAACTGCAATCTGAGCCATTTCCATTTATACAAGCCCCTCATTCAAGAACACATCTGTCAGAGAAGACACACAGACTCAACTCAGACTGAAATCACATTGCTGTAGGGTTTAGCAACAAGAACTCCGCCAGTGCCCTCCAGTTCTGACCATTCCATGAGCTGCCCCTTTGATTCTCTCCTCCCTGGTAAGTCACATAAGAGTAATGTGAGTAATGCTGTTAGATGCAATAATCAAAATATTTACCTGGTTTGGCAAACGTATTAATTAAAACAATAAAAAAGGGATGAAAAAAGGAATAAAGCAGTGACCTCCTGGTAAATCCAGCACAAACTATCAGAACTAAATGCCTGACCAGTTCCAGAAGCAAACACACACATCTGATCAGACCTGAAGGTTCGGAGTTGTAAGATAGTCTCTAAATTCAGCATTTCGAGGTAACCAAAGGTAATGAAGACCCAGGAAAGTGCCTCAAAAGAGAAAGAGATCTCAAAGAAAAACTGAGCTATCATACGGGTATTGTCTTTTTATGTGTGGATCCACAGTAATAATGAATGAACCCAACCTCTTAGTGGTACTGAGTAAGCAACTATAAAAAAATTCTATCATGTTAGAAACAAATATGAGATTTCAAATCACATCACTGCAATGATGCTGAATACAATTTATCCACAAGAATTCTCAATTTAAACCATCAGCCTAAAACCCTTCTTTCTTTTCTCAGAGACAGAAAATGAAGTAGAATTTTAATTAGGCCTTAAAAAATTTATTCCTGTTAAATAATACCTGAGATGAGTTTGGTATAGAGATGGCAGTTATTCAAAATTAAAAAGTGCTCTGTGTTCCAGAGGAATGTATTCTACTCAGAGATAAACTGAGCACCAAGCTTACACACTTGGATTTTTCTAAAACGAAATCCTTGGCAAATACAACATCAACAGATGTAACGCAAGGTTTCCCACAGTGTTTTACCAAAAATTTTGGCCTTGACCTGGAGCAAGCATTTGTAATTCAGCTGCTGTAATAGGGAGAGCTACTCTTTACAAACTGCTGACTTTGCCAACAGTGTGAAACTCTGTTGAGGCTGAACTTTTAAACACACTACAGTCAAAAACGTTTTGTGGACTCATCTCAGACTCAGCCTGAATCTTACCTGCTGTCACTAAATCTAAAATACACTGCTCCCAGACAACATACTTTGCAATCACAGAGCATATGTGAATTACAACCTAGTTAAAACAAAACAAGAGGAAGAGATAAAAATCTTCCTTTGGCCATTCTCTGTGAAGACAATAAAACTGTTACACATTTAGGAAGAAAAAGGGATCTAGACAGCAGCAAGTTGGGACTCTTGAAGGGAACTGAAACATGGGTAACTTTTGTCACGTTGTGAGAGGAGAAAAACTGCCCACGCTCCATTCTTGACAGCTGAGTTGAGTGGCTGCATGAAGGGAACAGCCAGTGAGTGTGAAATAACAGGGACACAAAAGCACAGTGCAACTCAGGGAAACCACTGTGCAGTCATTACCTTAGTAACAAAAATGTTGCTGGGAGGGAACGAAAAAGGTGACTTGTTTGATGTTAAATTCTGTGTTTCAGGAGAAACCCCATCAAAAATGGTACTCAGTTATATTTTCTGCACAGTAACAAAGACATTCATTTATTTGAGCTCCTCAGAATTCATAATTTCACAACTGAGGCTTAGTTCTGTACTCTGAGTAACACACACTAGAAACCATTTCAACCTGTAACTATAATCTACTTTATCAATTATTTTATATAGTAATCAAAAGAAAACTCACTTTTGATGTTTTATTAGAAACATTGACTTTAAAAATTTCCTTTCACTTCTCTGTTAATTTTTATACTGTAGACTTCAATGGCACTATTCTAAATATGGAGGAAAACAGGAAGCAAATTCAAAAGCCTCCTACACATAATGAGATGTTTCTAGTTCTGAAACACTCAGTGAGCACTCAGGTACTTACCACCTGCTAATCAAGGCAGAAAGGACCTTCCCGATCTTCCACTCCTGTATCTAAAAACAAGTGAATGCATTCCTCAAGTCACTTACCCTGTAGTCTCTGGACACACCCTCTGATGGGACAGATCCTGAAATCTGACTCGAAATGGTTGCAGCTATCAGCTGTTTACACCATTCCACGTGGGATCCAGTCGGGCTACAAAACCAGAAATTTCAAATTATTTAGCAGTAATTCAAAACGTGTATTTTGAACAGCACAGCAACTGAGCAGATCCAGAAAGGAACACTGTAAGTGATCACTAACATCATAAAACTTAAGTTTGCTTTGTGGGCAGAACACAACTATTTTATTGATCAAATTATGAAAAAGAATTTTACTAGATCATGTTAGGAGGTTAAAAGCAAGGTTAGGGTCCTAGGAGCTTAGAAAATGTTCTGTTCCTTATCCAGTATAATTTTTAACATTCACACACTTTTTTCTTAAAGCCATCCATGGAGTGAGTTTGGCCAAGTAATAGGAAATTCCTCATACTGTCCTTATTAATATGTCCTGATTGCTCTGCAAATCCTCAGAATTAAATTACTTCATGCTAACATTAAAAAATTTAAACTATGCTAATGCTGTATTCTATATTAAATGTTCAGAATATATGTTTTCTAAAGGGTAACTTCTAGATAGTTGCCTTTTTTTCCACTTCATGAACTAAATCCTGGAAAATTTTCAGGGTGGGCTTTCCCCTGTCACAGTACAGAAGTGTACAGCATAGGGTGTTTACAAGAACCCTAAAGCATCTAACTGCACTAAATCCCAGGTGATGCAGTTTGAGAACAGTCCCCTGGACTAATGCTGCTCACAAGTAATGCAGCACACTGAGAGGGAGAAGCAATGACAGTTTGAAGTGCACTAATTCTGCTTCAGCACTCACCAGTATCCACAGAAATACTGGGAATGCCAGAGGGAACTGTTCCCTGAGTGTCAGCACAGCCCCAGCTGATACCTTAGATAACTGCCACTTTTCTTCAAATCATTCAGCTGTGCTCTTCTACAGACTGAATGCTTATTCAGAAGTAAAATACAGAAAGAAAATGCTTTTGTTTTTTGGGTTTTTTTTTTTGTTAATTCATAAACTAGCTTTGGATTCTAGGAATGCTCCATGACATTGATTTGAATATACTTACACACACCCAGCAGGTACACCACACCTCGTTGACATTAAGAGGCTGGGATAACAGCCTTAGATAACAATTATTACTGAAAAAGAGGTCCTTCCTTACATTAACTCTGCCACTATAGCTAGGTATAAGGCACAGATCCATGCAACAACATCTTACCTGAAATGGAAGATCTTTCAAAACTTTTCTGATAAATTTTAATAGCTTTCTCCACACTTGCACATTCTACACACAACTAGATCTCACAATGTTATTTTGCAGCTAAAACACATCTTTGACAGTCTATGACAGGTTAATGCTGAACTGGAACCCAGATTTACTTAGAGAACACAAGTTTTGCAAAAGAGTCCAATGACTAAATCATACAGTAATCCTTTTCTTACCTCATTTATTTCTCCTCTCACATCTCTTTAACTTCCAATGTAGCTCTTTAGGGCTTGCCTAAGTTTGTTTTCAAATAAGCACTCACTTGTTAATTAAGAAAAAGATTTATTTTTCTACAGCTTATCTTCACAAGGAATCACTACATCAACAGAGCTAACAGAAGCAGGAAAACCAATATGAATGCAGTACTATCCCCTGAGACCAGTGCAGGGTATGAGTGAGTCAGTGTCCCACAGAACTCTGATCACACCAATGTGCCTTCTCCCCTTGCCCCAGTGGGGCACACACCAGTACTGCCTTGCATTCTATTTCATCTGGAGTCACACACATTAGCCCGGCCTGGTACAACTGTGCCGGCAAACAAGTAAACTGTTTGATAAATGGGCATGTAATTGGCCCAAGGCAGAACAAGATCAGAAGAACAGAAGAAGAAAAATTAGGATAAGAAAGTGCATTAATAAGGAACACAAAGGTGTATGTTGTGATGACAGAAAATAGACATTTAGTGTCCATCCTCACTAGAATGATGTAAACCTCCAGGTTACTATTAACAGAAAAAAGAATATGGAGACTGGAACCTAGCACCGATTTTAAATATTTTTTTTAATCTTTTTTAGTTTTCATCAGGGTGAGATTTCCATTCACTTCTACTCCTTATTCAAGGATTTTTAAGCCCAGTTCTGAAGTCCGCCTTCAGCTGGAAACTTCTGAGTGAAGGAATGTCTCTGCCAGCAGCTGCTGGAGGAGATGTGGTTCCAGTGAGACCTGCGGATCCATCACACACACAGACACACAGCAGGGACACAGCGCACACATGTACGGACACACAGACACACACAGACACACAGCAGGGACACAGCGCACATACGCACGGACACACAGACACACACAGACACGCAGCAGGGACACAGCGCACACATGTACGGACACACAGACACACAGCAGGGACACAGCGCACACATGAACGGACACACAGACACACACAGACACACAGCACACACACGTACGGACACACAGACACACAGCAGGGACACAGCGCACATACGCACGGACACACAGACACACAGCAGAACATACCGCACACATGTACGGACACACAGACACACACCAGGACACACCGAGGGGGCACAGCGGTGCCTGGGGGACAGTCTCACCCCTCCAGGTTAAATACACGCATGGAAAAAAAACCCAAACTAATCGGGAAGAGACTCTAAACCCGCGGACTGTCTCCGCCCAAGTTCGCAGGAGACGCCGCCTCAAACCCCGGGCCGAAGCCCCACTGCCGCCTCAGCCTCGGCCACGCAGGCGGCGGCAGTGCCGGCACACGGCAGGCGCAGGAGGAAACTTTAAGAGCCGGTTCCCGCCGCGGGCCATCCTCCGCCCTCAGACCGCAGCTCCTCGTGCCGGAGGGGCACTCGCCGCCTCCCCCGCACGGCCCCGCAGGCCGCGCCGCCCGCTCCGCCCGGGGCCGTTCCCGGCCGCCTACCCCGCTCACCTGTCCAGCGTCTCGGTGCTGGGCTGCCGCGATCCCGCGCCCGCCGCCGCGGCGCCCCCCGGCCGCACGGTTCGCCGGTTCATGCCGCCGCCCTCCAC
>VZTB01014845.1:94188-134158 GCA_013397245.1 Thryothorus ludovicianus | reverse complement strand
GGGAGGGCGGGGCGGGGGGACGGGAGGGCCGGGCCCGGGGACGGGAGGGCCGGGCCCGGGGAACCGCCGCCCATGTCGGCCCCAGCGCAGAGACGCGGCCCACGGCCGGCGCGGCAGGAAAAGGGCTGTTGGAGGCAGAATTCAGCACTGACATCTTTATTTTCCCTTCCCCGCACGTACACGGCAGACGGATGATGTTCACTGCTCTGTCCCCCACCCAACGCCTGACACACAGCTCCAGAGCAGTGCCACGGTATCCAAGGAGAGCGGCCGACATGGTTAGTGAGGAAGCGGTAGTACTCAGGAGATCCTGCGCTGTTATAGATCGTGTTTTCTCATGCATGACAGAATGCTTGCTGCGACACAACACCTGAACTCAAGGCAGAGGTTAACAGTACATAAGGAAGAGGTAGGACACAAGTCATGTCTTGGGTACAGCCGTAACAGTGATGCGCTGGGGGGGAAGGGTAAGGCATGAGCAAATAAAGAAGGCATTCAATAACCTTTCTAAATAAGTAACAGAAGCCCAGCACAAAACTTAGCTTATTCTCATGTCCATGGAAGAAAGAATACAAAAAACCTAAACTAGCATTCCAAGACTGACATTTCTTATAGGATATTGAGCATTCATTGCTGGTGATGCTGACATCCCAGCTCTGCTTTTTCATCCCTCCTAGGAAAGGCACTCAGCGCCTGCAAGTCTTGTCTTCACGACCTCAGAAGCTTCCCCAGGTGTGCTCCTGGCAGGGAATAGGATACAGTGTGCACAGAGGACAGGTCTGTGCAGAACGACAGCCCAGAGCACCCAGTTATGGGGGAAGGAGATGTTCTGTCAGCATTGATAAGTTTGTATGCCTACATTCACACGCAGTATTTTCCAGAACATATTGGATTAAAATCACCCTTATGCTGGTCTCATAAGTAAAAACAATTAAAACATGTATCTTATCTGTTGACTTGAAAAATTCCAAGCCCACATACAGCCATATTAGAGAGCTTTAAAGCCAAATCCAGCTGAAGAGTAATAGGAACAAATATGTAATGAAGTAAGTGCAAAAAGATCCTTTCCATTATATTACACTTTCCCATATGTAATAGGTTATCATGTAGTGTTTACACAGTAAAAACTATTAGATTTTCAGAACTTTTTCACACTGCTCAGACATCACCAATATGTTAAAACTCAAATACAGAAACTTTAAATATACTAATAAAAATAGCACTTTTTTTTTAATAAACCGCAAGTAGAAGGCAAATATACCAGAGTATGCATAGCTTTCAAAATGTAAAATACATCATGAACAACTGGGTATCCTTCTTCATTTAGCTGATGTAATGAATCTTACTTACCTTAACAAGTCAAGATTGGGGGACAACATTGTTATTTTGCATACACATACTGGAGAGTATAGATGGGAGAATGAAATTTAGAGGATCAGAGTCATATAATTCTGCATATTTAGAACATGATGTATGCTCTGAACTTCCCTGAAAACATAGTGCAACTCAGTGCATATACAGAATTAAATCTAGAGGCAGTATATTTTCATTCCTTTGAAAAAAATACTGTTTTAAATATTCAATGTCCTCCAAACTTTGACTTATTTTATGAAACTATACCTTTAAATTTAGTTTTCATATGCAAAATATTTACAATTTATAAACTTGCAGAATTTCTAATAAACTATATTATATACACTTACACAAAATTTATATATAATCCTATTATATCTTGAGGATCAAAATTCACCACATATACAATAATTTACAATGACAGAAGCCTCAGGCATCAAAATAACTCCTTTAAAATAACAATATTAGAGTCCTTTACAGATTCTGATTTGCAGTATTTCCTGGATTGCATGAATATCATTAAACTTCTGAGAATATGCAAAATTTTAATTAAATATCAAGAGCAAAGTTTGTGCTATCATAAGAAATTCCTGCAACTATTTAAAAAATACCTGAAAGGTACAAATTAAAGATTTACAAAAAGCCTCTTAAAGGTAGGCTTGAAACGTAGAGCTCACTTGAATGTTCAATATAAGTGCACACACTATATGCAAATCTTGGGTACCAAAGCCCCTTAAATACTTTAGAATAAATTTGCTGAACCGGAGTTAAATTAAACAGTATAAATGTACGAGTTTTCAAAATTATTTATAACTGAGAATTTTTGTCTACTTTGGTATAAAAGCTCCTTTAAACAGGCACACTTATTTTTAGAAGACAAAAGCTTTAAAACAGAAGCTTTAATACTATGGCTATTGCTGGATATTTAAGCAATTTCTCTGTGGTTCTCTTTTTAATTATATAAACCTTTTGGAAACATTTAATTCTGTATTAGTCTGAAGAACCTGTACTGCCCACAGTGATAATTTATACTTTAGTGCTGAACAGCTAGCCCAAACAGAACTTCTCAGAATCCAGTACAACTTTGTTTTCTTTAAAAAAATAAAATCAATTTACAATAAAAAAGTTTGGTTTATTTTGTTATCTACTGAGCTATTTGAATTTTTTATTTAGAAGCATATCAGTGGAATGCCTTCCATATTTCTGTTTATTTTAAAAAAGGAAAATTTGGGATTCTCAGGTAATCAGAAAGCTTCAACACTTCTCTCTGACATCTTGCAATAGAATTTATTTTTCTCTCATGGAAGTCCATGAATGTATTCCTAACAGGAATACAGACATACCTAATTTTATACAACGTGAATATTCCTATTGCCATTATTGTGTTTTATCATGACATGTAAGACTGAGCATGAATTTCCTTACAGAAACATGACCTAAAATGTAATAAATTAAAGCATACTTATGAAAACAATACATCAATTTAATTTCAATTGTACCAGACCTACCAAAATAACTCTTAAAGCCCTCCGTAACTATGAGTTGATTAATAATGTTCCCAGTCCACAGGTTCTGAAAGGCACGTAATCGAAGAGTTGGGTTTATTTGTTTTTAAGTCCTCCTCAAATGAAGACAGTCTAAAATAATTTGTGTTAGGACAGTCTAGTGTAAGGCATTAGAATATTCTTCTTTATGCTATAGATCTATGTTAAGCACCACTTGCTGTTACAGTATAGAAAGAAGCCAAGATTTTCTTCAAAAATGTGTTTGTACTTGGGACACCATTTGTGTAGGAGATGTTGATGAGGCTGATGAATTTGGTATCTTAGAATTATTTGTGATCTGAAGCTCTTCAAGTCTCCTGATATAATCATCACGCAATGCAAGGAGCTCCATGTAACGCTGCTCCACGGGGTTTGGCTGCTAGGAAGAGATCCATGTTAGTCTCAGCACTTCAGCTACTGCACACAGGCTGCTTGAGTATCTGGGCATTCCTGGCAGCTGTAGCAAGTCACAGCTAAACAAAAATACTCACTGCTGAAACCTGAGAGCCCTCTGCCTCCCAGCTGGCTCCCCCAAAATCATTTGTTCTTAGTAAATACCAGTCACCACTTCCTGGAGCATATGGATTTTATTTTCTTGTTATCTAATATTGTGTGCAAGGCAGTTATTCGTATACCTTGACCAAAGCTTTTTTCTTGACTTACTAAAAGGTTTTAGAGTCCAGAAGCCAAATGTCTCAGCATCTTCCCTAAAACACAGTGTTTAGCCAGATTATTTTAGCTACACTGATCAGATTAAGACTCATGTCTTCAGCTTAAATAACTTCTCTCACTAATGAAATTTACTTGAGTTTTTAACAGTAAATTTGCAACTCAGTGTAAATTAACAAGTGAAATGAAAAACTTTATTAGTGAATTCTCTAAGTAAACTTGCATATGTTTAAAATCAACTGTTCTGGATTTCAGGACATTACTCAGAAAGAGCCTTTTAACTGTTTCCACTTTAAATTTAGCTTTCTTTTTAGACTAATGAAACAAATAGAAAGGAACTATTACAAATGTCCAAAGCAGAGAGAGAGCCTGACATTACCTTTAGCTGAATATATCTGTCTAGAAGTTGTTGCTATTTCAATTAACTGCCTGTAACTGAAACCTATCAGCAGTGGAGTTTAAGCAGCAAATGGTTAAACACCTCACCAGTTCAAAACCAGTTCAACCAGCACTCTGAGATGCACCAGTCACTGTCCACCCATATGAGGATCCTGATGAATGCTGAGGCAAATGTGGAAATTGGATCAATGCTGAATGTAGGTACTAAGATGATTGGTTATGTAGGATAATAGTTTTGCTAGCAGAACATACTTCTAAGGAAGGGCACTAAGAAAGGTCATCAGAAAAAATGGTTCAGGCCATGTGTTCATTATTCAATTGTTTAAGTGAAGATGAAGCACAAATTTCATGTGCAGAAAAAAGAAGTTGGATTTTGTGTGCAGAAATAATGAAAATGAGTAACCAGTAGTAACAGCATGGAATACTATCACTTGGGTTTGTATTTCTAAGGAGAAACTCCTGCCAAAATCTCTCCCAAATAATGGTAAACTGCATTTTTAAGCAGATCTACGGTTAATTTGCATGTCTTATAATCCTTCACTTTCTAAAATAAATCTTTATATTCACCTTTTGCAAAACACCCTCATCTTTCACAACAAGAAACAAAAGCTTTAAAACCAGAACTTCCAATTCCAGTAGGCAATGTACTTGTAAAAAAGCCATAGCAAACTGCTAGGCTTTCCTGAAGTCTCTAGAGTGCTGTAAATAATACAGGAGAGATCAGCTTTGGAAAAGGAATTATATTGCTTGAAAACTACTGACTCATTCCAAGGGCTGGACTGTGAAGACTGCTTCTGTGAAACAAATTGTTCCTCTATCTTCTCCTACTCAAATCTCCACAAGCTGTTAAAAAGGACAAAAAAAGTCTCTGCACACAATCTTTACAGGCCACATGGCTGAGATTTCTAGCAAGACTGAAACAAACACCGAGTCATATGGATTAAAAACACAGAACTGAACTATGTGTCATTTGATAAAAGCTTTTCTGAACTTCCAATCTGATCCACTTGTATAATTTTCAGTAACAGCTTTTATCCACAGTGCACACAACGCAGGGTCACCAATGTTACACAAAAAATTAAATCTTACCATCAATACCTATAGCTTTGAAAGAGAAAGGACTCAACAGGTGGTCATTTAATTTGCAAATAATTTCATATTTTCTCTCAGTGAAAGAAGGAAGACCAAGCAACTGTGTTTGTGTTCTAATGCCCCAACTCTTCAGCAGTCAGCAAGCCCCATTTCTAAGCACTATCATTCAGAACTTAGTAGCAATCAAACGCCCTTAGACATTTGTCCAAGGAAAAGGGCTAGAAAGAGCTCAAGGATGACTTGCTGCTAAACAGGGAAATAAGTGCAATGAGCTAAGAGAGACTAAAACTTACTTTCACTTTTTTCCTCCATCTTGACAAATATAACATTAAAAACCTGAACAAATTACAAGTACTGCTCTACAAGTCAGTTATGACATAAAATCCTTATTTCCAATGCCTAACAGCATTTTTTGTACCTTACAGAGAATTTACTTACTTGTTGCCGAATCCTTGGGTTCCACCTGATGTAGTAATTGACCCAGAGCTCTAAATGCCTCATGCTGGCTACTGGATAAAGGGCTCGATTTAGCTCTTTACTATAAAAAGGATTGGTGTATTTAGATTTTTCACTGTTTATCAAAGACCATAACGATAACGTTTTCTCAGTCACTTTCTAAAATGAAATCAAAATAGGAACAGTAAATATTTGCATAAAATCAAGAAATCCATCATAGAAGCCATTGTTACATTCTAAAATTAGTACACTTCTGGTTTACTTAGAAGTAATGTATAACGTAATAATACATTATGTAATAATTATAATAGATTATGTAACAATACATTACTGTATTAGAAAGATTCCAAAGCCAGTGCTTGACAAGTACGTTAGTGACTGCAGGGCACTATTCTATAAGAAAGAAGCCAGTTCAAACTCACTGCCTACAAGGACTATAACCAAATGCAATACAACCAAAAATTTTACATCATCAAAGACAGCAATGCAATGACACAACTCTATGAGGTTTTACTAACCTCCTTTTCTCTGAGGAACTCGCTGTTATACAAGAAAGTGCCAAATCGGCAGCTGTACAAGTGATCCAGGATTGTAATCAGGAACTGCTCGTTGAATTCAAAGGCTGTAGGAAACTAAAATCAGGAAAAATAAACTCAGTGTTTAGATGGAAAACACATGGGGATATGCACCTATCCTGGTGAAAAGGCTGAAGGCAGAGTTTTAGAAGTGTGTTTACATCCACAACTAATTTTTAAGGTAGTACTTTCATGTACTGTATAGCAGACTGTGTTCCAATGACACAAAGTGTTCAGCTTTCTCAAACTAACCATCAAAAAAATCTCTTCTCAAAATGTTCTATCTTTAATTTATAAAAAGAATAAAATACAGAATGGTTACACATACACTTTTACTAGCAAAACAGAGTAAGATCTCTTGCAGTGCAGCACCATACAGAAAAATAAAGGTCCTGATCCTTAGCCCTAAATGGACTAAGCACATTGCTTTATTACTTACTGACATTACAATGTTTAAAGCAGAGCACTCAAAAGCTCCCCAGCTTCCTTTTTAAGCATTGACAAAACATGTGTCCCTGCAGTTCAAGGGACAGCTTCACAAAATGGTAAAACAAAACAACAGACCCCATTAAGACAGTTGGGTGCAATTCCTATAAAAGCTTTCTGCTGGGTATGAAACATCCCTCAGTATATCTGAGAATCCTGTATCCAGGAACATCAGTCATGCTGCACAGCCAGTGCTATATCCAGCAACATAACTACAGCCTGTATATCACTTTCACAAAATACGCTCTTTTTTTACTACAGGTCAGAGTAGAGGGGTATGTTGTCCTCTTCAAATATTTTTAAAAAAAAAAAAAAAAGATGGAGGGTTTTAATTCAGTAATCTGTTCACACTGTTACCTTCTGAAGAACACCACAACATACCTGTTTAGACATCTGCCATACACAATCAATAAACTGGAGAAAGATGGGTGATCTGTCTGTATCAGCATGATTTTTATCACCATGGCCTATTCTCTGAAAGGAAGCAAAGCAGCCTCCTGTTAACTGAAACATGCTATTTTATGGCAAGAGACATGGTTTCTTATTTTGTACTAGAGCATTAATTCTTCTGCAATAAAGCACTGTTATAATTTCAAAATTAGCTACTGCACCAAGGAGAAGAGATTCAGATATACAGAAATACTGCAAAGCTGTTCCAAAGATGCCTGAAAAATATTCTGAACTGAAAACTGGTCCTGTTATAAAAATCTGCTGATTATTAGACAAGTAGAACTGCTGAAGCATCCATAACTTAACAAACAATCAAGACATATTCTGAACTGTATTTACATGGTAAGTCTGTCAAAAGTCAAGTTGTATATTTTGTCTTCCTTTTTATTTTAAGCTACTACAAGACCTAGATCATCAAATTATCCACACAAAATCTTCTCTTTTTCCTTCACACTTGAACCTTTACGTTCACCCTGAGATAGTAGGCAAACATGAACAAGATAAAAAAAATGCTCATGTTCTTGACACAAAATTAACAGATCGGTAAAGTTTGGGTGAGCCCTTTATTGAGATGCACAAAGTTAACAATCAAAGGAATTTGCCCCACAGACAAAAATTAGATTTGGTAAAAGCTGTTTACTTCCTTTTTACATTTGATATCTGAGAACAGGTAAGAGATTCAGGGAAAAAATTTATCCATTCCATAACTGTGTTTGCATGGACTTGCTGGAGGAGACAAAAGAAAAAGCAGGTACGTTGACCTAAGATGTTGTCTATCTGCCTGTAAGATAGCAAGCTTAATGCCTCAAGGACATGAAAAATCAAGAGAGCAGTACACTCCTCTGTGCAATGGCATGCAATACAGTTTAAAATAACAGAACTGC
This sequence comes from Thryothorus ludovicianus, assembly GCA_013397245.1. Classification (NCBI taxonomy): domain Eukaryota; kingdom Metazoa; phylum Chordata; class Aves; order Passeriformes; family Certhiidae; genus Thryothorus; species Thryothorus ludovicianus. The sequence goes on along the minus strand of VZTB01014845.1, from coordinate 126,250 downwards.
ATGGAGGAAAATAGAGGGAGATGAGATATTGCAGCTGAACTCAAGTCAATAGTAACACATGACTAGAAAAGGGCTACAGAGAAGAAACCCAAACTGGCTTCCTTGTTCTTCAGTTTTCATGGTTTGAAATACTTCTTATCCATTAAGTGTCATATATGTGTTTAGTAAGGAATGAAAGTCTGTCCACTTCCACTATAATTAGCAGTTTCAGGATGTCTGACTATCTTCCATCTATAATTATGTCTCATATTTGAATGCATAATTAGAATTAAATTCCACATAAGCAAATTTATCATCTGGAGAGTGCACTGAATTCAGCACACACACAGGTTGGGGTAGGGAATTCCTTTTCAACAAGAAAACTTTTTGCTCACCTCATCTGATATAAAATATGGAGAAGAACTACTAAGTAGTCTACTATTTGGTTATTTGATATTAAATAATCCAAATTGCAACCCTGGTATCATAAAAACATGAAGCTTGTGCCAACCCAGAAAATATAAGTGACACTCTACTCTTCAACTCCCTAAGGGGAAAATAAAACAATGGTTTCAGACATGAGGTTCAGTAACTGCTCTAACTGCACTAAGTGTCTAGTTCTCAGTATTCAGAGTCACAATTCTATCAAATAATTACCAAGCTAAAACAGAGTATGAATGGTCAAAATATTTTCTGCTTGCATTATAATTTTTTTTATCATAGAGTAGTTAAGGTTGGAAAAGACCTTTGAGATCATGGAGTCCACCAACTGTTAACCCAGCACTGACAAGTCCATCACTAAGCCATGTCCCCAGGCAACACATCCTATGTCTTTTAAATGTCTCCACCACGTCTACAGAACATCCCAGGAAATACTGACCTTCACTAGAAGCTAAATAACCCATCAAATACAGATTTACAGTACCATCAGATTACAGCAGATGGCTAAAGAGTGGCATCAATCATTTCCTAAGATTACAACTTGACTAAGCAAGTTGGAAAAATAGCAGTTTGAGCAAAAGGAACTACTTAAATAATTCTTATTGCTGCTACATTGTCAGACATGAACCAATGGACTGAGTGAATCATCTGGAAGGGATGCCTAGTCCTGCTATTTGGAAAAAAGCATCTGTTGAGGGAGAACAAAATCCTTTGATTACCCTACTAAAATGAACAGTTTAACAAAAAGAAACAGACTATTTGAATTTATTAATAATGATGGACACACAGATCTCTGGTTTAAAGCTCTGTATTAGACTGTAACATGTTTGACTACAAGTCTCCTAGTTATATCATCTAATTTTATCTGCATCCTGACTCTTAACTTTGTTTAAGTACAGAATAAAATATGAGAATAAGGAGTCAAGCCACTGGCTTCACATTTTCCTGTGGCTGTACCAAGATAGAATACTTAAAGGCTTATAAAACACATCACTGCTAAAGGACCACAAGTAAGTACACAAAAAAGACTACATCAGCTGTCACTCCCAACACCCAAAATACAAACCTCCTAAGCCTCAAAGCACCTTCAGAATGTCAGATCAAAAACTTCCACAGCCCACAAGCACATGTAAATGGTTAGGTGATTTATGCTGAGTAGCTATACACAGAATTCCAAATGACTGCAACACTCTTACATGCTTGCAAATGTGAAATGGTCATGAAACACGCAGAGGTATGTTTTCCCATTTCTTGTTTTTTTCCAGATTGCCTATTTTCCAAATTTTAGCACTATTAATATCTTTAAAATATTCCATTAGGGAAAAAATATCCATGCAAGTAACTTCTGCTGAAGTTGTAGAAACTTCTCACTGTGAATTAAAAGGTTCAGCACCAACAAGCCACACTGCTGTAATGTTTATAGTAAGTAATAGCACAGTCTTCCTTGGCAACCTAACCCACTTCTCCAGGTTCCTCAGACTGCCTGATTAAATTGTTAGCTGCCACATTCAGAAAAAGTTCCACTAAGACTTTGAAAGGTTTTCTAACACAAACAGGATTAACAGAGTCCCTTTTAACTTTCCAAAATTTTCTGTGAAAATGATTCACATACCTGTGAAATATTAAGGACTTGCTAAGGAAGCAACTATTTAACCTTCTGATCTTCTCATCTTCTGCCCAGAAGACAATTGAACAGAAGTAGAGTCAGCATTACCAGTGAGAGCCTCTTGGGAGCTATTTCAACAAGTTTAGAATATTTGGGAATCAGAATGCAAAATCTCACTTAAAAGACACTGGCCAGACTCATTTGTCTGCTTCTTGTGAGAGTCAAAATAGTCCAAAGAGTGATGGAGAACCTCCTGGGCCAGCTTTACCTGATCTTCAGCTGAAGAATTTAAGAGGATACAATTTTTCTGCCTCCTTATTTTCTTTGCTCAATAACCACAGTGACCATAGCAATTCTAGCTTTTAAAATAATGCAAAGGACAAAATATGAGTTCTCAGAGAAAAAACAGCAAGATAAATATTGATCAAACAGGTCCAAATCCAAAAGTTCTTCTCAGTTTACCTGGAAATGTTTTAAATCTAAATTCAAAATTAATGAAAGGAATTACCAAACACTGACACAAAATGAGCACTACTGGAAGCTTTTCAGAAAGCTAATACTGCAAACTTTGCAATTATCTTCTAATTCTTACCGAAGCAAACTTGTGTCCAAAGCTTATCCACTCTTTCTGCACGAGAACTTCAAAGCCTGCAATGGTTCTGTAGTAGCTGTCCAGCATGAGCATGGCCAGGGAGGTGAGCTGAGCCGTGCGGTCCCAGCCGTCGCTGCAGTGCACCAGCACCGAGCTGCGGCCCGAGGACACCTTGTCTGCCACCTGAATGGCTCCTGTCAGAACGAGCTGCCCAGGAGCAACACACACCAAACAAACAACACAGGTCATTTCTGCTCAAATCACAACACTGAGTTTCTTTGTATCTGAATGAATGCTGTTTCCGTTAACAGACCTGGAAAGAGCAGCATAGTTAATTGGAAAAAAATTTTCTAAGAGATCAAGTGAATTTAGTGTATAAAAATAGAGAAACAGATTGGTTCCCTAATGCCTTAGTAAGATCAAACTCATCTCATAGCGAATCCTTAAAAAGCAGGGCAGAAAACAGTAACCTTGATAAACCAAGGAATATAGGCTTCTTTTTCAAAGAAAGAGCGGATTTACCACAGGATGTACTCTCTAAAAATTCAAAATTATTTCATTTGACTCCTGTCTTTGAACTAAATGACTGAATTATCTCAGTTGTTGGAAAAAGGAGCTTGCATCCTTCTAATATACTTATCTTCATAATATTAAATTAAGATTAAAATTTTATTAAGTATTACTTTTGCGCAGTTGTACTTAAGGCAAAAGATTCAAAGGTCAACTAGTAAGAACACTGGTGAATTACCAGCTTAAGTATTTTATTTGTGCTACCAGATGAAAATTACAAAATTTACAAATGAATTTACAAGACTTATTTACAAAACCATGATTCACAAAATATAGTCACATCTACACTGACAACTAAAGTATTTACTAATATCTCACAATGACAAGCATCTGCAGGCCTGTATTGCAAGAAACCAAAATAAATCAGTTTTCAAGCATATGAAGCCAATCAGACTAAGAATGCATTCTTCTACTAAAGACTCTCAACCTGAAGCAGGCAACAAATATTCAATTTCATCTACTGCTGCTTAGTTATGAGTCTCATAACATACTCTTAAGACTAGTTGGCAAAAAAAGCCAACACTCAGGGATGTTGCTTTTGTAGTCCCAGTAGTTTGATGTATTCTTGGATTGTTTCAAAGCTTACCAAAGAAAGCAAGTATGATATGACAGATTTGGACAAATATTTTTCAAACAATCAAGGAGCAGTTACCTTTATATGTTCTAACCAATGAGTTGATTCCAGACTTGACAACCAGTGTGATTCTTCCACATTAGGATAAACAATGTCCTTCAGCTTCTTCAAAGATTCCCGCATGACATGAATATTATGAATGTCCAAGAAGAAAAGTTCTGCATTGGGATATGCATCTTCACCTTCATATCCTCCCCCGGTTGCCTACATACAAGAGATCTGAAATTAACTTTAGTCATATACACACTTTTCAACAGAGCAAGAATCATGAATGTCATTTGACATGGAAACAGACAAAAGTAATAAAATGTTTGGTCAAATAAATTTTAATTTAAGAGTTAAGAATAAGATACCTTTAATTTAAAAGTTATGTTTAAGAATCTTAAATTCTGTCTTTAAGAAGTAAATTAGCAATAACATTAAAGTTTACTTTAAAGTAACTTTTCTAAAACTAAATTTTAGTGCTGAAGACTAAATGTATATTTGGACTGTTAAGATATAAAAGAATCACATAAGTGAAAAGTCTGTTCTGCTGCTGCTTTTTCAAAACATTTCACCACCACCACTACAGAGGATGTGGCTGGTCACAAAAGGAAGCAGAAAACCCACACATATTTTAAGGTACAATGCCACTGATGAGACTTTCCAAAGATAAACATGAAACCATTTGGGTTGGAAAAGACCTTTAAGATCACCGAAGTCCAACCATTAATCCAGCAGTGCCAAACCCACCACTAAACCATACCTCCAAGTGCCACATCTTTTAAATACTTCCAGGGACAGTGATACAACCACTTCCCTGGACAGCCTTTCCACAAATAAAATGTTCCTGATAGCCAATTTAAACCTCCCCTGGTGCAACTTGAGGCTGTTTCCTCTTGCCTCATCACTTGTTACTCGGGAGGAGAGACTGACCCCCACCTGGCTACTGCCTCCTTTCAGGCAGCTGTATAAAGTGATAAGGTCCCCACTGAGCCTCCTTTTCTCCAAACCAAACATCACCAGCTCCCTCGAGCCCAAAGAGCTGCAAAATTGTAGCATTTCCTGCAGACAGCAAAAACGTGCCATAAATTCAGATAAATAAATTTTGCCTTTCTATGCCACTGCAGACACCAGCTATCCATCAGACAAGAGCCTAAAGCTCTGTGTAGCCTTTCCCTGTGAGTGCCACCTATACTGCTGTACAGCAGCACAATATCTATTCTGTGCTCTCTACCTCTTTGCTCTGATGTGGGGTTATTGTCAGAGCTGCCAGGCTCTGCAGTGAAAGAAGCAATGAGTGTATTTTTCTCTTTCCTTTGAGTATTATGAACTCTTCATGAGGAATGATTGTAATTTCAGCACCAGGGCTGCTGCTTCTCCTGACTGCATCTTGACCTATGTACAAGGAACACAGCAGTGCATGAGCAGCACAGCCCAAGATTTTGCTTAGACACATCTTCACAGCTGTTCACAAAATATCTTCAGTGCTGATCAACACTGATTTGCACTTTTTACATCATTCTCCTTCAGACCCAGAAATGTACTGTACTGTGTCTACTGCTCTGATTGAGCACTTTATGTTTAGGCATATGAGGAGTTGATTAAAACATGTACATATCAAGTTTGTGTATAAGACATTACCTTAAATTCTTCGCAGTTCTGAGACAAACTCAATTTTTTACCCCATTTGTTTCAAAGATGTAACTGACAATCTTTCCCCAAGGCAAAAAAAAGATTACATGTTTTGTTCACCCATAAAAATACAGTGTGAAGAGGATAATGGGATTTGTACAGGCAAATGCAAACAACTGATGCAGACCTCAAAATATAAATCATCAGACCCTTAAAACAGACCCTAGGACAGTCTCGGAAAGAACATGTGCTATGCACATAAACATAGTAACAAAGCTTAAACTACATTCAGTATTATGGAGAAGACAGTACAGGTACAAATATGTGGACCTAACTTGCAGAGAGCAAATTACCAGTATTATTGTCACCCTTGAATTATTACTGCAATTCTTGAAAGCAACTTAACATTTGTTACACATAAACCTCTTAGATGCAAACGAGTTTTACCACTTCATATTCCTTTCAGCACAAACACTGACGAGGACTCATTTTACTGAACTGGTGCTTGTTTTGTTCCACAAAACTAATTGGAAGCTAGAATTCCTTCCCTCCAGATAAGCACACTTATCATTTCACTGAGGTCTCAAACCCTCTTGAGCTCAGCTCTCATGCTCTTTGCTGTGCAGACATACACCTTCACTAGTAAGTGCTGAAGAGCACGTCTCTCATTTGTGTTTGAAGTTTCATGACTAAGGGATACTACCCCCAGGTGTGGCACATTCTCTTATGACAAAAGCATTAAACTTGTCTCCTTCACCACCACTCCCTAACTTGGTTTTTGCATATAAAGATGGAGTACATCCATGTCTACTGTGCTCCATGCCAAAAACAACACTGACACAGTGGCATTATCTAAGCTTGCCTTAATAATCTAATCCTCAACAGAGCTGAGGGGGAAGCAGAGGAGAAATCACTCCACAGGAACACCTTTTCTTCCTGAAAGGTTAGAGGAGATGATTTTTCAAAATTCTGATTTGATCTGATCTGATTCTGATCCCATTTAGGTTTTGATCACAGATAAGAAAGAAACAGCCACCTTACCCAGTGAAGACACTGTTTCTGTACTTACCAACTACAAGCACCTGAGGAGGAACAACAAGGTATCCAAGATCATACCCATACTGCAGTTTAGAGTGCAAGAACCCAAATTAACTTATTTATCACTTTCTCTTTAATTTGCTCGATGCCAGGAGAGGTCTGAAGTAGTCCATGTAAAGGTTAGGAAGACCCAAATAATGGATGCCTGTCAGTGGGCTTGGCTTAATCACACATCCTTTCTAGGACGGAATTTTCCCAGAGGACCTGAAGGTTGCACAGAGGTGGCCTGTCATTCCAACAGGGGCCATGCTCTATAGCCCAGCCTACAGCTTCCTCCCAGTGCAGAGTGGAACCATGCCCAACTTCAGTCCCTTGCTAAGATCTGTTCTTGGCAGAGAACAGACACAGTGAAGTGTCTGGAAATCCACATACGGTCCTGAAACTCTGCTTAGGGACCTACTTTAGACACTAATATTCTTTCTTGGCCTTAAGCCTCAGTAGTTGATTATATGAATTTATCTGTAATAAGATTACTATTATTCCCCAAAACTTTCTCACAGAAAACTTCAAAGTAAGTCTCCTCCTCATTCCCCTCGAAAATAAGACATCAGAGGCATCTATTTACCTTGTTTGCAACTGCATTGACACTGGGCCTTGCATCATAGATGGTCAGTTTAGAGATCTGCCCGTTGGCCTCCCTGATGATATCAAGGTATCTTTCATCATCTTTGTTCCGCTTGCCACTCATCCCAACCAGGGGCTGACTGCAGCGCATGATTACAGCTTGGGTCTCTGGGTGGATCCAGGAGAGGACCTGGTCACGTGCCAAACACACAGGAGAAAAAAGATTTTAGTAAAACAATCAGAAGTTAAAATTTAAAGCTATAGTCTTTAAAATACACAGTATGAACATTAACACCTTCCTTTTCATTTCTTCAAAATACAATCCCTTGACATCTCAACGGCTTCTGGTCTCACAAAATTTAATTATAACCTTCAAAAGAATTCTCTTACATATTTAATGCTTACTGAAATCATACTTTCCTATATAATCCAATATATTTTAATATATCCCTACAAGTCTTACATTACACAATTAATCCTGAAAAGTAAACTAGGAACAAACACAGCAATCCTTGCTGAAACTAAAAAATAACTCAGGAGAATGAACTCATTGTAAAAACGGTGACCAAGATGCTCCAATTCTACAAGAACAACTTTTCCCTTTTTTTTGGATAAGGAAGGGAAGTTGAGCCTTTCTGCAGTATCTTGAATGTTTTCTCTTCTCTTTGAAGCACATTTTGTTCCTCAGCCCTCTTTACAAAGAGGAGGCACTGGAGCAAAGCACATGCTGTCTTTGGTGTTCTGAGCCAGAGAGGATTTGCCACAAAAGACAGTGAGCTGCCCAGGGAACAGATGCAGTGCCAGGGATTAAAGATAAGCAAGAAATCCAAGAAGCAGGAAAACAATGCAAACTCATTGTTCAAAAATACTAAGAAACAGTATTCTCACCCACTCTGTAAGTTGTGCATTACAGAATGAAAAAAGAACAGAGATCAAACAAAACCCCCCCCCCCAAAATCCAATACCCTGAAAGTGCTCATCCCTGAGGTGTAGATCAGAAACAAGACCTGCCAGTGGGGGGTGGGGATGACTGGCTGTTTTTTGACAAGAATGAAATTACTATTTAAAATTACTTTTTTAATAAAATTACTATTACCAAGGAAATTACTCTCACTGTACAGGCATACCAAAAGACCTGTCATGTATTTTGAGGTGACAGGGATGACACTGCTAGGTTATTAGAACTATATGCACAGGCTATATATTACATATATGTATTCTATACACATTATGTATTATACAGACATATGTGTATAATATAGTAAAAATACAGACATATGTGCATATATAGTAAAATTATAATTACAGATCTAGTCTATCAGTAAATACCATATCTAATAAATATCTGTCATATGGAGCTGTGCATCTGTTTGAAACTGAGATTCAAGGAAGCTTTCTAATACTGTCTAAGAATCCAGCACATCTTCCAAGTTTGCCAAGGGGAAATACCAGTTAAAGCAAGTATTGGAATAGAAATTAGTATTTTCTATAGTGCTGTAAAGAGCTGATACATAAAAATTCTCTTACCTCATAGAATTTTCATTACAAGTCAAATGGGTTTCTCTTATTCTACAGTTTAAAAAGTCCAAGAATTCACTAAAGAGACTATGCATGAGGTCTTATTTTAGGACTAACCAGTGGAACTATGTTTAAATGCTATGTGGTTTGCTTGCAGGACAACATTTGTGATTGCTTTTTATGGGCATTCAGCAACAGTAACCAGTGCATATGGCAGCGTAAGGCTCATCCCTCTTTAAGGGAAACTGCACTGCTGGCCATTGTTACTGGGCAAGTCAAGTTTAAACCAATGAAGCTCTCATGGATAATTGTTATGGGGAAAAAAACAGAAATGTGGTTTGACCAAGACACCGATTTCAAGGAGTGAAAAGCACCAGCCAATCAAAACTCTTTTGCCATAACCATTTCCAAAATAAAAAAGCATCCTCTGTGTCGTGTTCAGCAAGAAGTTCTTTGGATGTAGCTTAAAACTAGCTACACCATCAGGCAAGTTCCATCACCTAATACTCACCGGGATTCTATTTCGGGACCTAAAGGCAGCAACTTTCTTGAGATCCTCATCAGTTGCATTGTATGGCACAACCAAGAGCGATGGGTACGTGTCACAGAGCCCATAATGCTCGTTGATGAAAGTCACTCGCCACCGCTCATTAGGCAGCCCCTAAAACATAACATGAAGTTATTCAATAAATTTTTGGCTGAACAAGTAATAATTCTGCTCCTGAATTTTACATATTATGGTCACATGGCAACAATTTAACTAAGTACAGTTTCAAAGCAATAGAAGCTAAAAAGATTGTAAGACCACACAAACCAGCTCACTGCAGATGGATTCACAGCCTCAAACAGCTGCAGAGCCATCTCATACCCTCATGCACACAATTCTAGTCTTACAGTAAGTTTCAAAACAACGGCTGAAACTAGGAGATGTATTTCTCTAACTGTGGGATTGAGGAAAGAAAATTACCTTCTCTCCTTACCTAAAGCTCTGCTTTTCCACCTTCCCTGGTAGAGGGAGACTGTGGGGGAAGAAGTCTCACTGTAACCTTTCTTCCCTGTAGCCTGACACTATCATCAGGTTAAAAGTAAGATTCGAGTAACTTCCTTATTGAGAAAGTACAACTCCTAGTTGCACTCTGCCCAGGAAGGCATTCCCAAGAGCAATACTGCTAAGTCCTCCACACACACACAGAGTGGGTGTTTGTATTTTACCTTTTTTAGGCATTAGGCTTCTAAACCATGAACTAAAAATCTATGGAGGGTAAAAGAAATAAGGGAAGTTCTTATTATTTCTTATTTAATTTTTTTAATGTCATACTTTAATTATCTAACAAACATTTTGAAATTATATAAATCCTCTTTCATTGACATTTTTTCCAAGATCACATAAAGAGCAAGGAAGAATACTGACAGACATCAGTAACTTCTGCAAAGCAATGCTGTTTCTAAAACAAGCTGCTTTATTTTTCCCCCACTTCATTTTGGGAAGAACAAATTCAACCTATGTTTAGGACACTACAGCTATATAACTGGCACAATGTTCCCCACCTGTGCTCACTTAGCAGTGGCACATTGTAAGAGGCATCAATAATTCCCTCAAAGAGAAAAGATTACCTTCCTATGACATTCTATGTTTTTTTAAAGGCTCAAGTGTTTTATTTCTTTACTTTTTTTCAAGTTGCAATTCCATCCTCTCCCAACAGCTGATAAGAAAAATGTACAAACAGTAATTTCTCTATGTGAGCTGGGAGATGTGAAAGCACCAGGCAATGGCAACTGCAATAACTCACCTGTCTCCTGTATTCAGACATTGGGTTGTACACCATCCATCCATTTTCAGAAAACTTTTCTTCATTTACAAAGGCAAAAAATAGCTGTAAGATATAAAAGAAGCTTATTGCATCAAACTCTGACTGGAAATGGCAAATATGAGGGCCCATCATCAGTTATATCCTAATGCTTGCTACAAAATAGGACTGACTGCCCCATGCCAGCTTCACTCTCTCCATTTATATCTGGTATGTGCAAGACTGTGAAGCAAAGAGCCATAAATAACAAAAAATACAGATCTGGTAATGAAAATAATGAAAATATGACAACAATTACAAGGTAATAAAAAGAAGAAATTATAAAGGTTAACAGGTTGGATTTTTTTCTTTTTTACTGTCAGGAGGTTGAAATATTTTAGAATGGTTTATTTCCCATATTTCCCATTATCACTAAGTAAACTATTGTCTTCTCACCAAATTTCTCCAGTAGGCACAGCTTCAATTTCAACACACAACACCAGATGCTCAATCCAAAGTGGAAAAAGGTTTTAATTGCTATTCATTGCCAGCAGGAAGCAGCTGCCTTCCAACTGATACTTACCAAAAGAAATCCCAATTACTGTAAAACTCCATGAAAATGAAAAAGTTGTCATTGAAAATGAAATTTTTAGCTGCTTACATTACTTACTTTTCACTGTCTTTGTTGCTTGCTCTCACAATTCACTTATACAGCACAACAGCCTCACTGAGCATTCCAGCAAGTTCCCTGTATCTTTCATCTTCTTTCTCCTTCCAAAAAATTCTAAGTGGGCTGTATTACCTAACTAACCCCCTTCTCCTCCCTTGGTTTGTTTCTATAGTTTAGGATGAAAGCAAAAGTAATGTTTACGTTAAAAATCTTCCTCATTGAGAAAATTGATTTTAGTGGCCTACTAAGTCTTCAGATACCAAAAGGAGTATGAAACAAAGTTGTTTCAAATAAAAAAAACAACAAAAAAAGAAAACACAAAAGAGAATGTGTTGTCCTGAACCGAGCAACAGCATACAGAGCAGAAACACTCTAGAGCCCATCACAGCTCACCTGTAACAAGACAGCTGGAAGTCTCCTAGCTATTCAAAAACATTAAAAGGAGAAACTGAATGCTAAGCTGAACATCCCATACCTGTAGAAAACTCAGTAAGCAGAAAAAAAATTTGCCTAAGGTGCTGTGATTCTGCCTACAAAGGTCCAGAGAAAAGGCAGTTCTTTAGACCTGCACCACCACCCCTATGGAGGCTTTGAATCTTAAGAAGGTTCCAGGCAATTCTGCTCAGCCCAATGTTACACTGCTTTAAACACTGAACAGCTCTTATCACAGCATAAAACTGCATCCTCCACAAAAGAAGTTTTTCCTTATGTAGTTCAAGTAAACAAGTATTTTAAAAGGACATTACTGCTCACTCAAGATGCTTCATCTCACTAGTTTTACAAATCAGAATTTTAAATTAAATCACTATTGTCGAGCAAGTGCCGTCATTGGCAATTCTGCAGAAGTAAGCAGTGCATTCCCTGGTTTTGTTTTCTGAATGTCTTCACCATTTTTAAAGGGGTAAACCTCCAGTGCAAATAAACATGACAAACTCTTTTGACTAAGGAAACTGCTATCAAGTGGTACAGAGATGAAGAGGTAGACATCTACTCTATCAGAAAAACACCCCACTCCATTAAGAGCAGGTGCAAGTATCAAAAGTTATTAAAAAACCTGAAAAAGGTTGTTTAATTGCAAACAAGGAATACAGAAAAATGGGAATATCACTAACTGAAGCAGTATATGCACCTGATTCACTGAAGCATTAATAAACAACTACACACAAGAACCATCCCCTCCTCCCAAAGGAGTCTGCTATATCCCAAAGAGCAACTATGCTAAGATTTCACCAAGGACCCAGAGACAAAGGAGAATCTTAGAACAGCAGGAAACAGAAACACCGGAATCCTAACAGGTCACTTAAAAGATGTCTTGAAGGCAGGAATAAGTCTTTTTTTTTAAGTTCCTACTTACTGCAAGTTTCCTCATGAGAAAGTAAAAATTACCCATCTGAAACCCTGGTACGTAAAACTCAGTTTATTACAGCGCACTGTGATAGTGGTTACACAGAACAGGATTTTACTGAAAAAAATTAAAAAAGGTGTTGTTCCAAATGAAAAATAAATGGCAGTTATGCTGCTCATGTCACCCACAAAAAAACCCACAAAATATCTGAGGGAAAAGTGCATTTTGTTTTCATCTTTTAAAAAACTGGATTAAATTTATTATGCATGAGGGGATGGATTGAATCCTTTCTGAAAGAACAATGGCCTACTATGTACAGCATGATTCATTTCAAATGCTTGGGTACAGCAGCTTTACCACATCTGCTACAAAAGCTTACAGTCACACAGCCCATAACTATTTAAGTGGACAATTATGCTTTATCAGTTTTATTGATATTTCAGGTAGTACAAATTCATCCTATGTTGCTCAATAGAAAGAAATGCATTAGTAGAATAGATCAACCAGCAAAAACCTGAATTCTAAGAAATCACAGAACACTACAATGAATCAGTTCCAAATTCTTTTCAGCTACCACGGGAAACAGAAAGAAGAAATCAAAGAAAACATTAAACAAGTAAGATATCAAGAAAGTGTAGTAAATCACCACTCAGAACACTTTTTGAGGGCAATGGTTGTGACTTTTCAATACCTATTGTTAGCAAAACCAAGCAAGACTCACCATTCCCATCAGCTAAGATTTTTCCAAAACCAAATTAAAGCCGTTGCACAAAATGGAAGTAGGGATTTCATTGGAGATCCACAGTCTAAAAGCAGGTGACTACTACTTCATTAGAACCAGAAGGCTACAACAGTTCAAAAGAAATCTTTCAAATCCTGTAACATTTTTGGTAAACTACTTTTTATGCTTCACTGTGTAAATAATTGTTTACTTCCTTGCAGGTGTTAACCCACAATTTCAATACAGTCTCTCTTTTTAAGCCTACTACAGAGTGCTTGTCTTTAACATTCAATTTTTCCTTCCCATTTAGTACACAAAAATAATATGCAATACACTGGTTGATGAAAATGCAACATAGTTCAGTGAGGTAAAGAAGAAAGTATCTACAATCTGACAATTATAGTTTAGCAAGCAGTTTGTTTAGCAGTATAAATGTAATGTAATTATATAAGTATAAATAATTTAGCTACATATTTACTCTTTATGGAATCACAGCACATAAATACATGTTATAACTTGTACAAGAATATATCATGTAGCTAATGTATTAAATATTTGACCAATCTTTATGCATTGTAAAAGAAGTAGCAAAAGTAGAACAAGAAGGTGCCACACACCTGTGAAGAAAATCAGTTGCATTTTCTAACCCACTGATGTATGCTTTTTACATATTACAAAATACAAAGTTTTTACTCACTGTAAAGGCTGACAGTTTCTCAGTGTATTTAAAAATAAATATATCATTATCCTTGCCATTATTAATGGAATTTAGTATGCCATTACTACAACCCAGCCAGTTACATTTTACCTGTTCATCTAAAAACGAATGTCAGACATTGTAGTGCTGGTACAACTGTCCTCTGCTCCTCTGTGAACACAGATACCTCACAGCACTGCCACCCTGGCTCTTACGTGTCGTGGGGAATGAAGCCCCAAGTCAGGGGGTTCTTTGCAAATTCAGGTGCTCTGTTACACAGGCCCCTTCATCAGCCTTGTTCCACCTAAAGGCATCTTTGCAGATCCAGCAGCAACACTGGTGTGAGCCAACCCTCAGATATTTTAGCTGATGAGGATAAGCAGTGGCATTGGAAGTAGTTTGAGTCAGCCAGCACAGCCACCAGGGTCTCATCAAAATGGGCATTCCCACAGACCCGCTGGGGTTAGGAATAAACACAGACTGTGCAGATACCATGCTGCTGAGCAATCTTATAAAAATGATGATGTGTAGTTTCATGGTAAGATCAGGAAGTGAAGTAGCTGCTATAAACTAAACTACAGAGACCAAATATATCTCATCTTATGTGGTGTATTAAAACATCTTATTTGGGGGGTTGGCTATTTTGATTTTATTTTTTCAAACCTTAAAAAAAACACTTTCAGCAACACTTTTCTTTCAATCAGTATAAGTTTGCAAATGCAACAGAGGATTCATAACAGCAGCTTCTTGCTCCCCATCAGCTATGCTGTCAGTTAGATAAGCCATCAGATTTTACTTTATCTTACTGATTCAAGGATATCTGAACCCAATCTATGCTCAAACCAGCGACAAACAAGAATTAGCTTCTGGAAGTAAGCACCAAGGACAATGCTGAGGCAGAGGAAGTTATGAACAGCCTGTGATTTATTATAGGCTCTCAAACAATGGTGTTGGGATGAAGATGGAGACAAATCTTGAAAACAGTAAGTACACTCCACTCAGAAACCATCTTTGGGTTTTATTTACCATCCACTTGTACAGGAATGGTACAGCATGAATAAAACAGAGCATCTCTACCAGTCCCTGTTTAGAATCAGCTCTTAGGATATAGTTCCACTACAGATAAAAATCAATCATATAAAAATCTGATATAAAATATAAAAATATAGATAAAAATCAGGAGAGTAAAGCTTTAGAACTTTATTGTCCTGATGGTATCTTCTTTCCACTGCAAAGCTGTACAAGCATCAGTGCTACTGAACCAGCTAAACATCAAGGATGCAGTTCCACAAGATGGTCTGAGCTAAACTAACATTTTACTATTGCTAAAAACAGGATATCCCCCTCTTTTCTCTCCTGCCTTCCAGGTTCCACTCACATGTCCACTCCTGCGTCAGTTCTGATGCACACTGGTTTCAAACCACGTCTCCCCAAATTGTTTAAAGCAGCACAAGACTAACCAGAATACTTTGTGTTGGGTAAGAAAGTGACACTGGTTAGTGATTATACAAGTATCAGTTTGGTATTAGAAGAATAATCAACCACACTGAAAGGTAGAAAAGAAGACCAGAGAAGAACAAGACCTCAGCATTTGAGTATCTGAGGGCTTCCATCTCCACCCATCTGTAATGGGGAACTACAGCACATTCTTTGTAGAACATCTCCCTGAGTGAGCTGGCTACATGGCCCATGTGAGCAGTCCAAGGGGAAGGCAGGTATGCACACACTGCCACATTCACACAGTGAAACCTTGTTCTAAACCAGCCACTGAAAGGATCAGCACCATCACTCCTCCTCATTCGCATTCACCCAGAGATGCTGAGTCCACTCTCACTTTGGACTAAAAAGACAGGAAATAACTCAGAGCAAAGCTTTTATTTTTATCTCCTTGTTAACTTTAGTTTCTTTCAGTTCCCTATCTGGTTCATCATACAGCCTCAAACTCATGCAGCGAAAGGCAAGGCAGAAATGGAAAACCAGACAGAAACACTCACCTTTGGCAGGATCAGTTTAAAATCCTTGCCAAAATACACTGAAAGCACACCAAAAAAACCCATGCTTGCTTAGCTCATGTTAAAGGCTCATCCACATTGCGACATTAGAAAATAAGGACAGCTGCAACTTCAGAGGTAACACAGGCTCACTTTATTTTCCTCCAAAGTAATCCTGATTTCTAATGGGTATATCCTGCTTCAGACATAGTTATCATCACTCTCCCTCCACATTGTCACTACTTCCCAACTTCTGTGCTTTACTGAATCCAAGGGCCCAACTACAACTGCCTCAACCAAGACTTTTGTCATAAAGCTTAACTTCTGTTGGCAAGTGGCCTTCACACAGGCCATACAATGATGAGCTTTATTCAGTTCAACAGTCCAGCAAATGAAGCAGGAAGTGGACAACTCCACACATTACTCACTGCCATAACTAGACAGGGATCTCCAGGTCTTTTTGGATAATGAACCTAATGCAAATCCACATCCCATCACCAAGGTCACACCACATAGTTGGATTATCCCACAAGGCACTCTCCTAAGTCAGTTACAGCTTGATTTGCCCATACTCACTACATACAACCCTCAAAAAAAAAAAACTCTTCAGCATAATAATGTGGATGAGATTGCATGGGCATGATGGAATCTACAACACAGAAATATTCAACAATACACTTGACTGTGCCCTGGATAATCCAATCTACAACCTTCTTGCAACAGAAGGCAGAATCCTGTGATGTCCAGAAGACACTTTAGACATGAACCTCTCCATAACTTGGTATTTCCACATACAGCTTCTTTGTTTCCCTCATATTTCTTGTTCACATATCCTGTCACGCTTTCAATTATTCTCTATTTTAAAATAGACAAAATGGCAACAGTACAATTAGATATATTCACTTCTTTAACAACTATCTTCTTTGTGATTATAACTCCTAACACCTAGCCGAATGTAAAATCTGTTTCATTTCTGAAGGTCTATTTGTTATCAATACAAAATATTCTAAGCAAAAGCATTTCTTTTCCCTTATGCCTTCACTCGACAGTTTGTATACAGAATGAAAATTTCTGCAGAAAAGTTTTAAAGAATTAAATGTTTATATAGTCCAGCCCATTGACTGACACATACATTCCTGGAAAGAAGTAAGATTCTTGCTGCAGCCTTGTATACTCAACAATTCTGTGAACAAAGTTCTTAAAATTCAGAGCAGAGCCTTCCAATACTTAGTGAACAATGTTCTTGTACAATTATCCGAAATTAAAGCACAACAATAAAGTGTAAATTGAATACTACAATGGACAAAATAAAACATTACTAAAGAGATGCCAAATGACTCACACTAGGGACAGTGCACAGATTTCAAAAAAATGGAAGATAATGATTAGCTTGCATCATTGTTGCTCAATTCCTTCCATTAGATGCTTTTTTAACCTGAAATAAATCTGTGCAAATTCATAAATGCATTACTGTTATATTTTTCATTAGTTTAATCAATAAAACAAGTGTTGTCTTACCATATCCTCTCCTGAAGTAAAATCCTTAGTGATTCATATTTATCACTGCCTTGGAGACTGCTTGATTAATTAGTGTTTTTAAGAAATCACATAAAGTGTGTATTCCTTGTATACCCAAATTAGGGAAGATGACTTGCAGTTTCTAAAGCAATGATATCTATGTGGAGCAGAGATGCTTAGTAGTATATCTGCAGTACATTCATAATTTTACAAAACATAGATTTAACAGTTGCAAATACACAAAAGAAAAGCTGCTGTTTAGTTTATGCTGACGCCAGATTCTGTAGTTATGCTTTTTAAGCAGCCATGATGTAGCCATTACTAAGTCAAATAGGTAAAGTTAATTGGCAAGAACTCTGCATTAATACAACTCAGCAACAGAAATTATGCAACTTACCAAGTTATGTGACTGGGGAAAAGCATATTTTGTGAGGACTTCAAATATATCTCTTCTACTGTGCCCTTCTTGTTTCAATGCAAACCGTAAATTCCTCATATCCTAAAACAAAGCCATTATCCATTAGGTGAACCAAAGCTCTAAGATGCTTCTCTCAGTAAAAGTGCATTATCATACACTAAACAGGATCTAGAATCTGCTTGTAACACACCACAAACCCTTCTGAATGTTCATTTTATTTTTTATACCATAAAATAGAGTGTAAGAATAGTATCAATAAAGCAGTACCACACTCTGTGTGCTGCAAACAGCACTTTGGCAAGAAGCCATCACAAATGGCTCTATTTGATTCACTAAGAAGTCTCACGGGCTATTCAAAGTTTGCAGGATGGAAATTACTCTGTTTCTGAAAGAAAGGTATTTCCAATAATCTGTGTAGAATATATTGTTCCTATGTTCTCATTACTGGTGTCAAAAATAATCAATCTGCGCATTAACTGCCAAGAATCAAATTTGCACACACTCAATTAATCAATCTAGTAAAGGACCCTGAATTATCTGCTGGGAACTCTCCTATGACCACAGTTTTCCATGGTGACAATTTTTTGTAAGGCTATAGATATTTTTTACATAAACTTTTCACTGGCTTTATAGTTTACAAGGACCCTGTTTGAGGTGTTCTTCAAATATATCAGAATTACTAAAAATTCTTCTTTTAGAACAAATGAAATAAAAAAAAGTGATGCAGGAATAATGCCCTAAAATACAACTGATGTGCAAAACCTTGTCAATTACTTATGTGGAAAGCAAGACCAATCCCTCTGCTTGTGTGCAGGGAGGGCAGTTAAACAACCCTTTATACAAAACATATACAAAAAACCCTGTTCAGTTTCAAGTAGTTCTTTTTAAACTCATCCATAAGCATGTACTTTTCTCTTCCTGTAAATAGGTAATCAGTGAGAAAAAATCCCTTTACTTCATTTCCTACTGAATTACTGGAAAGTCTTACTTTACAGGTTATATCTAATCCGTAAGAGTTCTCTCCTCTGCTTGAAGCTCCTCCCATTTTTTCAATCCTTGAAATTACGCCCAGTGGAACATTCAATATCACAACTGGATCCTGCAAGAAAAGTTTGAGTAAAGAAAAGATTAATGTGAAAAGAAGACTCAAGAAAAATGTTCTTATGCAATCCAGAATAGAAAGCAGACATGAAATACATACAGAAACAAAAGCAAGTTTCTCCCTTTGAGTCTCCTCTCCCAGCATTTTATAAAGCCTGTACAGTCACTCTACAGCCTTGAGTATCATCCAGTTTAACATGCTACAAAAATATTTCATGCCTTGTTCAGTAGGCAGGGAAAACAGTGAACACTACCATAAGAGATGCCTTCTGCTACATACTGATTGCCCCTGCTTGCCAATACTGCTTTTTGGATATACAGTAGAAAGCAGAACTAAATAAAAAAAAACACTACTAGTGCAGTTAAGTTACAGCCAGAAAGACCTCTGTTCAATGGACCTAAATCCTTATTAAAAAAAAATATATGAAAGAAATCACAAGCACATTTTACTCTCTTCCCATGTCACTGCTTATCACACTTTACCACTCCTCCCACTCACATAAGGTTCTACTGATCAAAGTATTTTTCCTTTCTAGCAGCAAGGAAAATCAAAGTCTTGGTTTACTGACAGCCATTTTAAGAACTATTGCACATCATTAGTTGCTGCCCTTGATCTATCATAGATTAAGTGTAAAGGGAGTAGCTATCAAAAAAGCTCTGACAGACAAAAGATAAAGACATCAGTTCAGTGTGAGTGATTAAACTGTAATTTTACCAGGCAAAAATCACATATTTACAATACATTTAACTTCAAAGAACTTACATTTTTGTACAGATTTCTCAGTGGCACAAAGGCAATTACTATTTAGTCACTACAGAATTAAGATATGGTTATAACAAACTTTACGGACCATGTCAAGCAAAAAGCCTCCTATGCAATTCCACAAGCATATGCGTGCCAAAACTAAAACAAATGAACTGGCCACAAAATAAATCAAAGGCAGTGGGGGTGAACAGATGGGAGTTTAAAGCCAGCTCATCTCATGAAGTAATTGTGGCATATTACTCACATTTTCCACACTTCTTAGGTACAGCCTGTAGTTTGTGATGTACACTCTTCCTTTAACAGGGCCATTAAATGGACACATATAAATAACATCCTTGTCTGTAAGAAATGCAGTATTTCTTAAGAGATAGTGAAAAGACAAAATGAGAGCTAAGGACAGTATCACTTACGTAGCAGTAAAATAAAACAAGTGCTGTACTCAGAGGTGAATGAATTTACAAAGTAATGCATCTGAGTTTTATGTACTTGAATTATTAAGAAAACGTGAAAGACTCATATACTAAACTTGTCCAAATTAAGTGCACAGATTTCAGGAGCCTTCCCTAGTTATATTTGTGTTTTCTTTCTCAGCACTACACAGGAGAGGGCAGAACATAGAACAGAGAGTACTGTGATTAATGTACCATAGTATATTCAGCATCCCAGAACAAATACATTCTTGATACTATTACACTGTTCTGTAAACAATTCTCTACTGAAGTAGTTGAAGTTGTAGAGTATTTAGGGAACTCACCACACTGCAGAGGAACATTACATTTCAATTTGAGGCAATCAAACAGAGTAGGGCCATCAGTATTGTTTCAGCAAGGACAGTGGACAGAACAAATACTAACACATATCACTCAAAAAGATTAAAGTGAAGCAATGCAAGCAAACCACAGAATTGTTAAGGCTGGAAAAGACATCTCAAGACCACTGAACCACAGAATGACATTAAAGACATCCATTTATTTCCATTTATTTCCTGTCCACTCTTTTCTTTAGGCCAATCTATTTATCTGCCTTCCACAAAAAGTGTCCTATTCCAGTGCAGTGCCCCAAAGCACAGACAACTTCCATAAGGATCACATCATACACACACATACATCCATTTTAGTCCCACACCCTCTCCCTCACACCTTCTTTGTTAAAAACAAACCTACTTCCTCTGAATCACCACTTTGCTTTCATCTGAGCCAATCTTGTTTACAAATCAACCCACCAAATCTGGGCATAGGGGAGGAGAAGCTGCACATGTAAAAGAGAGACTCCAGCGAAGACTTCCATTCCAGGAAGAGCCTCCATCAAGAAAACAAAACTACACAGTACATTAATCTCCCTCATGCTACAGCATTTCTGTGTGTAAAGGCCAATAGGAGCAGAGAAGCCCTGTTCATGCCCTCTGGTGTCATGAAAGCATAAAATGGTACGTTGGGAATTCACATTTAGGCTTAGATTCCATACCACTCTACAAGGTATCAATGCACAGTGGGTGGAACATAGAATTCTCTTGACTTCAGGAAGCTTGGAGCTCTCATCACTCAACATGTGCTAGTTAATCTGTAGATACAATTAGGACACAACTTGCAATTTCTTTCTATGACAAGATCTGCCATGTGTAGAAACCAAGATTTTAACCACTTAAAAGTTATTTGTGATAAGTGATAAAAAGAACCTTTCAGAATTTCTTTGAAAAATTAATGACATTTCAGCATGACTTACTTACGTTTGCCCCCAGCCCAAACCAGTCCAAATTCCAAAACAATTCAGTAAGATATAAATGTCTGCCAGAGTGCTGAACATCACTGCATCAGGCAGCTCTCGAGCTTCATACCTGTAACCCTGGTCTCTCCTGGCAGACGAGGTATTTCTTCATTTTGTTCCCAGTTAGTTCCATCTTTTAGAGTCTAAAGAAGAGAAGCACAACAGCACACCACAGTTTATTTAAAATTTCAAGTTCCACATTAAAAATAAAAACTACCAAACATAAATGGAATTCCTGCATGGGAAAGAACAGATCTTGCCAAAGTAGGAATTCACAGACTGAACCAAAACAGGAACACACATCACCATCTTGAAAAGCAACCACGAAACATTTAAAAGTTGAATAGATCTGAAACATAAGCAGGTTTCAATTTTTCCCCTAAAAGAATAGTCAATTATTTGTATTAAATTGGAATTAAACCTTATATTGTAAGTTCTCTGAAAGTGTGCATTTAATTTTCCATGTACATTGGGCTTGGAAGAACAAATCAACTAAAATTACTCAAGCAATGTACTCACAGCTATCACACACAATCTACTCATTTGTGACTTTCCCACATTCAGTAGTTTCTGTTTTCTTGCACCCTGGTTACATTTTCTTCAGCTGCACAGCATTAAGAAAGCAGAGGAGCATGACATTTAGATGGTTTTAATGTATTTTTCACTCTGGATGAACTTCTTAAAACTGAGCCAGACAAACATAACAAGGTATAACTTCACAATTGCAATACAGAATCTAAGGCAACAAAGTACCAACAATTTTCAAGAATGCCACAGACTATTTCAAGGTAGAAAGTGAGGATAAGAGTAAGTACATTAGAACTGATTTTAAGGAGCCTCTGATTAGCTATGATAGAGAATACTGTGCCTATCCATTCCAAAAGATATTGAAATCACCTCAGTTAACTGCATTAGAATTTTAACAATAAAAATAAGTATATACATTCAAGAAGCTTTTTAAATACTTATTTTTTCTAACCAAATATGGAAGACAATGCTCTCTGGGAACTCCGATGTAAAAAAAACAAAACCATGAAAAAAGTTACACTTACCCTTTTACTCGAGGAGTTCTCCAAGGAGTTTGAATTATATTTAGGTGTTGATGATGAGGCCATGCTGGATACCTGACAAGTAAACACAAATCGGAGATTTAAACTTCCTCCTGAGCTACAAGACTATTTCCAGGAGAGATTTTAGACTTTTGAAGTCCACAGGTAGACATCAAGAACTTAAAAGAATGTTTTGTGAGCTACTATTAATTAAAAAAATTACTCAATTCCTTGTAATTGAAGGTTACTATTCAAAAACATCCACATGTAACAAGAAATTCTTTACTAGATTTGCAATTGGGTCTCATTATATGGAATATTCTAACTCAAGCTCTATGATGGAATTCAGATGTTGGAATATGAGTACTAGTCCAGTAAATAGACATTAGAGTGCTTGTTTTAAGTCACTGTATACACATATTATGAAATGCTACCTACTTGGAGTATTATTGCACAGCTCTTGAAGTCACAAGCATGTCAATACACTCATGTGGTTCAAGTCTAAAAAACATAACAAGAAAAAGCAGGACTTCACAGTGCTTCTCTGTTTAAAAGCAAAAATCCTATTTCCTGACTGAAGCTTCAATTACTACACCAAAATAATGAGTTTCCAGGCTTTTGGACTGAACAACCTTCATATATTTAAAGGAAAATGATTTTCTTTATTTTTTAAATGGTATTAATTAAAGACAGAATCTTGTGGACAGAGGATTCATCATCTTAATTTCCCAACATTGCATGAGGGAATTCTAGAACTAACACCAAGAAAAAACTTCCCTTTCACTACTCACACACTCTTCATCAACCAATCTGACATCACACAGCAGTCTTGAAGAGATTCTCTTTGTTTAAGGGGAGGAAAGATGATTACAGACTACAGAATCTTTGTTTCTATTGCACAGATTTGTAGTCTTTAAAAAGTACTGTCTCTCCCCTCCCAACGCAAGGAAGTTTGGCCAGATCTCTGCACTATGAAAAACAGCCCAGCTCCAGTGGGCTGACAGTGACACTGAAACAGTCCAGTGACAGTGACATTAAACTGCAAGAGGAAACATGCTTTGACATCATTTTAACAGTACACAAGTGTGTCTGTGCATGAAGTGGAAAATCACATCCTAAAGTTCAACAAGGTTGTTATCCAAGTCCTTCATATCTCATTAAGAACACAGGAAACTTGATGTTGTGTTTAAAACTGCAATATTCAGTGATACAGCTTATCAGTAAAAAAATCACATCCTTAAAAATAAAATTAAAAGGAACACACATTCAGTTGGAAAAATGAAGAAAAAAAGCTTTTGAATGCCACAGAGCCTGTGTGATCCTAACACAGAGGTTACTACCTCCCTTCTGGGTGTCCAACTATCTTAACTTTCTCAAACACTGAAATACAGGCTCTGAACTACTTTTAGTGCAGCACCAACAAGTTCAATGAAAAGTTATAAGCAATCAAAATTAAATCATTATCCTTTCAAACTAACCTCCACAGAAATACTGTTACAACACTGGAGTCTAATATTTTGACCATAGAGTACTAAGAGAAGCTATTTTCACAGCTTTTCCTTCCTTGCAGTATCTTACATACCATAAATTTAAGGTAGAGTCAACTTCTGCTATATTGCTATGCCAAGTTGTAAACATCCAATGTTTGTTCAGATAAGAGTTCAATTTAAGCAAGTTCATGATTTTATAAAGGTAAAAGACATTTATTCAGAAGGCTGTTTTAAAAAATTTCCACATGAAGTGTCCTTTTTTCATACTATAAGTGAGAAATGCTAGGTGAGACAAAGGCACAGCAAGCCCAATTTTATTACGTCAGCAGAGACTAAGTAACTGGAGCTCACGTAAATTTAAATTAAGGCTGCACCAGCCACAAGAGACAAGAGAGCACAAAGAAGCCCTAGAAAAGTTGACTTTTAAAGAATGTGACAACCCTGAATAGATCTGTGCTGCAAAATGGAAATTCTGACTGCAGCAGGTACCGGCACACCCGTGCTGGCTGCTAAACCTGCAACCACAGCTACTCCAGGAGTGAAGCCACAGGAAGAACTCAGCAGAGGACACATGAGCCCACTGAGCACCCTGGACACTCACCTCAGAGCCAGCCCACTGCCAAAGCTCAGAAAAACAAAAGCTTGTTTGGACACTCCTTATGTCCTCCAATCAAAGTGTGCTCCTGCTGCTCACACATGGAACAGCACCAAGGGTTTCAAAAGCCTTCTGTTTGCTCCTTTGCTTTCTGTATGATTTCCTTCCCTTATTGCACATTCACTAAGTTTGGGCTGAATGGTAGCATTACATGAGGTAAGTTAAGATTCTGAAATAATCCAGAACACTGACAATAATTCACACTGAGATGTAGAAAAGTTAAAAGAAATAGGCAGAGATCCCATCAAGTTCTCAGAAAAAAATTCTCTTTGAGGAACCTGACAATACAGCAGGACAGAGCTTCCCTTCTCCCCACGTTTCCCCCCCCCCAGGCTGCTTAAAGCAAACAAGATGTGTGTGGTCTTGCAGCAGCAGTTTATGTCTCTGTATGCAAGTTTCTTTGTGCAAGATTCCCTCAACTCTCCCCAAGACTCATTTCTTTAAACATACTTTAGAGTGAGAATAAATTAATTATCTGACTTCAATTTCTATAAAAAGCTTCACTCTAGAATTACAACCAACTACTTGGTTTCATTTCCAATATTTCAATGATGCAAATTAGACTTATTCAGAGCTATTCAAGCTGAACAAATATGCAAGAAAGATAAGGTGTTATCTGTCACAGTATTTTTTAAATCCATCAAACATTTTCACTAAAATTAATGTGAGTTAATTTCTCAGTATGCAAGTGGAAAAATACTTCTAATGCTAAAATATTTCGCTTTGAAATCCAGTCATACCTAAAAATCCCAAATACTAATAAGCATATTTATAACCCCCCATATTTCCGTAAGTAAACTAAGTCCTAGTAATTAATTATAGAGCATTTGTTAGCCTTTAGAACAGTGTCCACTTTTGGACCCCAGTACAAGACAGGCATTGATAAATTGCAATGAGTTCAGCTGAGGTTCCTCAAGAGGAGCAAAACATGGAGCACCTGCCCTCCTACAGTGAGAGGCTGAAGGAGCTGGGGATTGTTCAGACTGAAGACAAGACAGCTTCTGTGGGACCTCACAGCCACTCTCTGCTATCTTCGAGATAGTTGCTGAGAAGGCAGAGCCAGGGTCTTCGAAGTCATGAGTGCCAAGATACAACAGAAATCAAAGCAAACTAGATACCAGCCCAATTTCAGGGAAAAAAGAATAACAAACCCCTTCTTTTGCACTGTTAGGCAGTGGGGCTGTGAAAATGGGCCCTGAGGAAGTTGCAGCCTTCATCCTCAGAGGTTTCTAAGACCCAGCTGGATAGAGCTTTGAGCAACTGGGTCTGACCCTGCTTTGAGCAAGGGGTTGAACTGGAGGCCTCCTGAAGTCCCTAACAACCTGGATTATGCTTTTGTGATCTTCAGATAATAGACAAGATTAGTTCTCATTAAAAGTATCCATCAAACAAGGACACACCCTTAAGGAAGTGGACTTCTCTGGATCAAGAGAAAACCAGTTTTCAAAAGCATTTAAAACAAATGTGAAATATTTCCTTTTTTTTAAATTTTAATTCTTAATCTGTCTAATTGTAGAAACAGCTTCTGGCAGCCACTCAAAGTAATATTGCCATGAACAATTAAAAAAAAACGTACTCCACCACAGTTTTAAAACAGTTACAACTTTCTCATTATCACTGAGCAGCAGCAGTCCTTCCACACTGGGAGAAACCTTTCAAGTACTTTTCCACTGCAAGCACATTTTATTCCCCAGTATCACTCATGCACTTCTAGACATCCACAAAAATTGATAACCATACAAAGCTCACACTTGTCAGCAACTGAACAAAAAGAGAATTACTCCACAAATTTAAAACAAATCAGACAACTTTGTTTGTGATATTCTGCAGTTAGTAATAGTTGAAAATTCATTCCTGAATCTAGAATAGCAGGGAGACAAAACAATTTTACTAGATCTGAGCTGATAAACAAAGCTTTGTTAAAGTTATCAAAACTTAATATAGTAACACTATCAAGAAATGGAGGCTCCAGTGATCTTACAATAACAATTAAACTACTTGAAATCTGTGCTTTCATTAAACATGATATTTATACTTGTGCTTCCTAGGATTCATGGGAATGGAGACAAACACAGCAATGTTTGAAAGGTATGCCAGTACAGTTTTCCTAGCTATAGCAACAATATACAGAGACAGTATGAATATACTGCCTTGTGTTTCCTTTGTGTAAAATTAAAAGCATAAAACACAAAGTCCTAAAACTAGAGGCATGTCTGTCAGAACCACAACTTCACAGAAGAGATAACACATAATATGTAGGATTTCAGAAATAACATACAGAATAGCACAGAACTCTAGCAATTTTGAAGACAGTATTAAAGTTAAGCTAGGACAACCACAAAGGAAAAAGGCAAAAAAAATATTTCATTTCTAAGTATTATGCAGAAAAGTACATAAATCCTTTACAAAATATATATATACAAAAGCAGCAGCTCTGATGTGTCAAGTCAACAGCAGGGGAGATTTAGAAGCAAAGCTACTTGGGCTGGAAGGGACCTCTGTAAGTCATCCGGTCCAATGCCTCTGCAATGAGCAGAGGCATCTTTAAGTAGATCAGGTCTCTCAAAGCCCTGTCCAGACAGACCTCAAATGTTTCCAGGGATGAGGCATCCTGTCTGAGCAACCTGTGACAGTGTTTCACTACCCTCTTGAAAAGGTTTTTCCTTTAACTAGATTAAATTGACACTCTTTTACATTAAATCATCACCTATCAAAATAGGCCCTGATAAAAAGCTTGTGCCCATCTTTCATTTACTCTCTTTAGGTACTGGAAAGTGCTATAAGGTCTTCCTGGAGCCTTCTCTTCTCCAGGCTGAATATCCCTGACTCTCAGCCTGTCTTCACAGGAGAGATACTCCAGTCCAAGATCATTAACTATAATGATGTTGTTTGTGCTCTCTTATCTCAATTGGTAGATCACAGAATCTCCTATTTCTGCTTCACCATCACAGGATCTAAAATCCTTCCAAGCATAACCTCTTAGTAATGGAGGTCACAGACCTCACCTTTCCTCAAGTGGATCCTCATGATTCCACTGATCTGAGAGTGGATTACAACACAAGTGGATTTTCTCCCTTAATGTCTAAATAACACTCTCTTTTCTCATTACTTACTAAATCTACATTTTCCAGGGAAACCATATGAGCTTTCAAGTCTCTCTGAAAGCCTTATCAATGAAAGTTGTAACCAGAACATACAGAGCATGCCAGCAGTGCAAGCCCCAATGGAATACTGACAATGTAGAATCTATATGCCCTTCTGCAAAAAGGTTTCCAAGTCAGTTAAATCAAATCATCAATAATCACTATAAAAAAAAACCCTGTATCCTATAAAAACAGTATCACAAAAACTCTCTCAATCTGAAGCTGTTAGCACCAATTCTACACCAGGCTTCCCATCCCTAAGAAAGATGCACTCCAGAATTGTTGCCAATTCTCTGCTAGACTATACAGCAGCTGCACAACTCAACACCAGACTGCTGAATTTGTTTGTGAAGAGCCAGAAACACTCTCTCTCCCAGAAAAAGCATTCTCTTGTTCTCTACTGTGCCCAGCATTTGACAGGTCAAGTCATTGTCCCCAAAGGATTCAACACAAACAAATCAAAATTCACAACAGTCAAGTGACTGTGCTAATCCACCAAACCAATTACAAGTGTGTCAGCTGACTGCCCATTCAGATTTTACAGGCTCACCACAGTAGGGAGTTTTCAAAATATTAGAAGGAAGACCTCACACTAACTAAAACTGGTATCCTGACAATTAAAATCTACAAATGGCAGCACAAGAAACAACTTGGCAGAAAGTTTGGCAGAAATTTTCTCAGTGCCTTCAGATCCTGCATACTTCTATGCATAAGTTTCTTAAAAAGAAAAACCTCTTTTACCCTGTACATGGAAGGCAGGTATTGAATAAAGAATAGCTGGAGGAAATAAAAAAATCTCAGTTCTGTCTTGATTGATATTTCTTCTGTTTCCATTTGAAGTTTCTTGTTTTATTGTCTTAATGTTACATGGGATTTAACTTGCACCCTATTTTCAAAGAAAATCACAACCTTTAACAAGACTTAACATAAAGGTCTGTAATGTAACTTTTTCTAATAATCAACTCAACTGCTTACTCCTTTCACACTATATTGAAAATACAGGTTAGGGTGATATCCTAGCTTTTATCCTGGCAAGCTTTCTTTTAAGAGAATTACAAGTCCTCTCACAAAGAGAGGTAACAGAGTAGAACACATGCCATCATGGATCTGACAATTAGATAATTTTTGTGCTTTATATCACCATTACAAATAAAAGCAGCACCTTCTTTAGTAGTAAGACATATAATTATTTGCCAAGGCCTGTTTACCAGCAATTGTCAAGACTTCTACTCCTTGCAATTTGTTTATAATTTCTGATAAATGCATAATTTCTTATTATCATTTCTGTCCACTTGTACTCACTTACTGCTATCTTGTATTTGTTCTGTGTGTACTATCTTTCCCTTGCCATGATGACCTTTTTTCCTGGACTGCTTCTTAATATTCAGTATGGCAGCTGAGTTCTAAAGCAGAAGTTCAGTCCTGTGAGTGGATCAAAGGAAGCAGTGGTTTTCCCTCTAACAGCTAAATCTACCTAGATTAGGTGCCATGACAGAAGTGAGTGGGTTTTTTAGGAAAGCATTTGTCAGATTACCTCAAGAATCAACATTACATCTGTAGGAAAACTACACCTGAAGGCTGATCTGTGGCTTTCTAAACCCACCCAGTCTATTTTCACTACTTCACATTCCCTGCAGGGAATGCATACCTCCCACACTGTCAAAAGCATTGACAGGAAAGCCTATGGGACAGCAAACACAGCTTCCCAGTTCTCTATTAAGAAACCCTTCAGTTGCTCTCTGCTCATTCTTCTGGAAAGACATCCCCTTAGGCCACTGTAGTTCTGTTGCTAAAGATTTAACTGATGATTCCACAGGAGAAATGGAAATTGCACCCTATGCAATGATATACTGTATTAAAAAATGACACTGGAACAGTTAAAACTACACCCCCCTACCCAGACTTCCCTCCCAACTTTCCTTTAAGAACATGTACAACCCATCAGACTCGTTCTCTGCCATCTGCTGTTTCATTCCATCTTCCACTACATGAATACACATAATGCCAAGGAGAAAGTACCATACTGAGCTGGCCTGTACTTAAAAAAGTAGACTAAGTAGACTGTAACTTCACAAACTGTGATGAAGTCATTTACAAATCATTGCTTGATTCCATCCCTAAGAAAGGAGACACTGGAACTACCCTGCCTAAGTCATTCACAGGGCAGCACCACATTTCTGGGGGTTCTCTCTTTCAAGTAACCGGAGGACTTTGCTGGGCATGAAAACCTGGATACTTTCCACATGGATGGGTCCAGTCACATCCCAGTCTCTGCTGTACAGCCTCTCCATTCACAACACTGCACATGAGGTATATAGATACGATTGGGAAAAATCACACTCCATCTGATACAAAAGTGTACCACAGTCTACTTAAAGGCACTTACTTTTGTTCTCTCTTGCTCAGAAGTCTCCAGATTTAACCAGTCATTTCAGTTGTATAAAATACAGATGCCCACTTGAGTGTCAGATGACAGGAAACTTGTGTTCATTCCTTCAACTTTACAACAACATTTGACTTTTGTGCTGTAGCTGGCCCCTAACAGGAATGGAACAAGTAGGAAGACATTGTTAGCACTGACAGAAAATTTCAATTGACATTACTTTTAAAAACTTCAGAAAAGTAGTAATATCCCAGAATAGTTGTTATTAAAAACATTCTGGAGAAAGGAAACAAACAGTACTAACTCTTTTTTATGTATTACCTTAAGTCAAGAGGCTTGGCATCAAGTCGGTGGAATTGTAAACTTTCTCTTCCAAAATTCTAAGAACCAGTTTTAAAGTATTGCTAAGTCAGTTTCTTTTCCCAAATACATTTAGCAATGACTTTCATATGAAAAGCTATGTAACTTGGCAAAATCAGAAGCAACAGACTATGAAACAAAAAAAATTATTTCTACCTGATTCAAGTTCTTAGAGAAACTAATATTTTGTGTCCTTTAAAACAACACACACAGTATCTACGGTTTTACAGTTACTTCTCATTAAACCAGTCGTGCACTCTAAATTAACTATTGGTAATTAACTCTGTAACTCCACATACGGGAATACAATAGCATTAGGGTTTGATCGACCTTGATGATGCTACTTGTCCATCTCTTTGGCAACTGTGTTTTCTGTAAGTTTCCTTCTGACCAAGCACAGAATGATAAACAGTGCAAAAACAGAGAATTCTGCATTTTATTGAAAACAGCCCTATAGCTCAACTCCTGGGACACTTGCCACACAATGAAGTCACATACAGTTCCAGAAAGTCTGTGGGTTAAGACTCTGTTAATAACTGTACAGCCTAACTTTTTAAACCACCTAAACACAAATTGACTTTAAAATGAAAACCATAGCAAGGAAGAGGCTCTGGTTTTACATTATACTATTCCTGTAACATCAGATACCTGGTCCATGAAATATGGGTAATGATAAACAAATGTATGACCACTAGCAAGCAATGGGCACAGCTCCTGACCTAGAAAAGTAGCTGTGCATAGAGCCAAGCTACTTTTTAAACATCGAGTTTTCGACAGTGCCTATTGTGGCAAGCCGATCTACAGACCCACGACAAAACATTCTCACTATTTTACCACTGAATTTGCCTATCCTGCTTTTATAGCACTAAGAAAAATGGGGTTTCTGAGGAAAAATGTTAATATCCGTCTTAAGCTCTTAAAACACGTACATCTGAAAAAACCCACACCGACAAACCATTAACCACACAAAGTAGAAAACATGCCTTTTGACTGCAACAACGCAAAAAGCAGCAAGCAGAAAGTCTGTCATCTTCAAGAGTAATTTCTTGCTTTAAATCAACTAAAGAGTTTGCTCTGAAATGGAACGTTTCAGCTTTTCAGCCATGAACATTGAAAGAAGTCACGTGCCTCAGAACAAAATTTAAGCCAGTCAGAAATGAACACCACAGCAGCTTAAAGGTCTGAAAGCGAGTCAAGAGCACTCGGAATATTTTTACATCACGGGAAAGGATTTAACAGGAAAGCTAAAAACTACACTTCAGAGGTCTTTGCTGAGCCACACTCCAGTTACGTCTCGCCCCCAGATGGATGCTGCACATCGGGGCGTGAATCAGGAGAAACCGGAGCCGAGCGGCCACAGACAGCCCGGGAAACCGAGCGCTGCCCGGGCCCCGCACGAACCCTGCCGAGACCCGAACCCCACAACGTCCGGGCCCCGCACCGCCACTCCTGGGTCCCAACGAAACACCGCGGTCCCTCACTGGCACTCCCTGGCTCCGCACGGCCACTCTCCGACACTCCCGGGCCCCAGTGACCCACTGTCGTGCCGCAGCGGCACTCCCCGACTCCGGTGACACACTGCGGTTCC
>VZTB01014845.1:64916-94022 GCA_013397245.1 Thryothorus ludovicianus | reverse complement strand
GGGGGCGGGGCGGGCGCGGCCCCTCAGGCCGTGAGGGCGGGCGGCGGCTGAACGGGCCGTGAGGCGATCGGGCTGTGGCTGTGGCCTTTGCTGTCCCCGCCCCGCAGAGCGGCCCCGGAGGAAACAGCCGGGGAAAAGGGAGGGGAGCAAAGGGACGTGCGGCCAGTCAAGCTGATGCAGTGGTCAGACACCCCAAGCCCACTGGACACCAGTGAACAGTATAATAAACGGACTAAACTATAAGAATAAACACTGTGCTAAAAGAAGCATAAGAATTGGTGATGCAAGTGGCATGGGTATCATTCATGTAAAATTAAAATTAAATAAAAGTTGTCCATAAAATGCCCTGTTGGCCCTGTCCCAGGAGCAGCTGTGCGTGTCTGAGGGCAGGGTGGAGATCGGGGCACTCTCTGTGGTCTGATGGTCCCAGCTCTCAGGGAAAGCAGATTTGTGATACTATCGAGCCTTTTTGATGTCATAAAGCATATTTTTGAGTTAGAAAACAGCAGTGTCCAGCTTCTCCAGTGTGTGACTGCTCCTAACTTGATGTGTCATCAGTGACAGTTCCTCCCTGCTTGCAGGACTGGATACCACAGAAGAGCTGATCAAATAAAAAATAATTTACAAAAAGTAACCTGGGCTCCTCTGTGAGCAATTAGGAGCTCCATGTTCATTTTAAGCAGGTCTCACAGACCCAGCAATGCTCCCCTCACACCTGCAAAGGGCCAGCTCTGGCTCCTCTGGGGGAAGATCATCCCCTGCCACTTCACGAGCATCATACCAACTATATCCAAGATACCATATCACCTCTGCTTTCCATGTCCTCTGGAAAAAGTCTTCATACAGTTTAATTTTGGCAATTATTGCTTCTCTACGAACAAGTAGTTACATCATCTGAAGGGCTGACTCTGACCTAAAGGCTCTTCGAGGTGAACCATATATTTGTACAAGGCAAGAAGTCACAAGACAGTAATTTTAACAATAATTTTATGCATTATTTTTAGGTGTCACCTTTTCTATCAACAATTTACATCTGGAACTCCAAAAACTTTAGAAAATCAAAACCAGAAATACACAAGGGAACTGGGCTGGTGCCTCTTATGGTAGGAAAAAAATGTTTCTGGAGTGAAAAATATTATTCTACATTAAGCATGGAACTGTATGTTTTACATTAATAAGCAGCAGGAGTAAGCAGTGACCAAAAGGAGAGGAAATGTTCGCCTCCCTCACACAAGCAGTCTTGTCTGTTGTCTTCTGGTATGATACCCCTTTGCCTCTCACATTATCCTCTCAGCAAAGATTAGCCAAAGAATCCACTGATGCAGTTTTGAACTGATGTATTCCAGTGTGGTATTTCCAATCATAAATCATATATTATTTCAGATATATATATGTACATATGTATGTATGTACATATGTACAGATCTACATACATAAGTGTATATACACACAGAGAATCCTTTACTTGATCATTCTGTCAAGGTTTCATTCAAATCAAGTTTTAAAGGTTTTTCTACCATCATGAGAACTAGAACTCATTTCTGACACTTCATGACTCAGATCACTAAAAGTGCTCCCCCCAAATGTTCTTATAAATTTATTTCCATCAGTTTTGTCCTAGATTTTTTCCAACTTGGCTTATACCCTTTGCATTTCTTTCACAAGACAAAATCTCAAACAGCCTCTTGCTCATGTGACCTTTAATGATCACAGCTATTATTCCACGTGAATCTCTCAAGTGAAATGCTCTCCACCCTTGTTCTGTGACTGACCTGTCCGTTTTTCTCCTCTACATTTCTAAGACACCCATTGGCACATTTTTGAGGGACGGTTCCTTACATCCTTCTGGCTTCCAGCTGGTATTAACCAGGCCTTTCTCCCTGGGTCACTGCTCTAGCCACTCCACGCTTTATACCCATCTAATACGACCACAGCCCAAGTGACCTTTTCCACTCATTTTTTTTGCCCAGCTATGCCTCCTCAATGCAGATTGACTTGATTTCCTAAAAAATTTCAGTTTGTATCTCTAGTACCTTCTTATGACTCTTCTTTGTGACTTCACCTTCCACTGCACTCAGTCTTGTGAATCCCACACCTGCATGATCAGGTACCCAAAGGTGACGTGAACTGGAAGAAATGTGCTTAGTCCCCTGACTGATGATTCACCCAATAGCTCCGTGGATCTGCAAGAGCATAAATTTTTAAGATTTTGTTAATAAATGTGGGAGATGAGTGGGGTGTGGGGATGCTTAGGCTGGCTATTTCTGAGCCTGGTCCTTGTACTGTTGTTTTGCAGGATATGGTGTCTCAATTGTAATCAGCCCAGACAGCACACAAATACTCCAGCCTCCAATCCCTGGACCATCTGGATAAAAACTGGTTAATTGACAATGCTAATGTCATTTTCAGCTCAGTACAGTTAAAATAGTGTCAAGCCTTCTCCCACAAGTACTCTCTACTTTATCTATTACGCTATTATCTGCCTGTATGTAATCATCTTTGACTCAGACCTTTCCCTAGCCCTTTATGATCAGACCATGTCTAAATCTGTCCATGTAGCTAAAACTTCCATCTTCTCAAATCTCAATTACTGCAACATTCTCTCCCTTGGCCTTGAAAAATATGACCTTGTCTTACTCATATTTATTGAGAACACTACTACAGTGACCATTTTTCTTGGTCTGTCATTCTTACCATGTTATTCCACTCTTTTCATCCCTGTGCTGGCTCAGCCTACTCTATCATGTGGATCCTTTCCTACCTGTCTTTACTTTGGAAGGCCTTGGCAGCCTGTCTGCTTGCCATTTCCATTCCCTGCTGACATCTAACTGCAGCTCCAACCAGCTCACGATGCCAGATTTCACAGCCCACTTGTAATAAATTTAAACATGCTCTTTTGTGCATTCTTTTTGCTGCCTTGTATTTCCAAGGATTCTATAAATGGCCCAAAAGTTACTGGCAATTTTCCTTAAAACCTGTCCTTAAAACTTTTCCTTCCTGTAATTTCTACAAGAGAGGGTCACAGTTCATTACACTGCCTCTCCTGCCCATATTCCTCAGTTCTCTCATTTCATATTTTGTAAAATATAAAAAGTATTGACCCTGATACACACTGGGCTCTTGTAGCACTATGGTAACGCAAATAATAAATGCACATGTAGAACTGAGATGCCACGGGGAACCTAGGTATTGTGAGATTGATGATATCAAAGTGTAATTTGAGAGCACAACACCTGATAATATTAATTTGTTTTCTTACTACTCTGGAGAAAAAACTAAGTGGAGGTGGGGTGTCTGCATCTTTAAGTCAAGCCCATAGGTCAAATTAAAGATGATTTATGTTCATTTGCCACACAATAATTTTTTCTTGCTGTTTTCAGTTGCTGTTGTGACAGATAAAATGGAAAGGACAATGAAGTGTTAAATATCACAAATCCATGGATGTGTCCGTATGTTCACATGTGTACATTTTTTTTCTTTTTATGAGTTAGATATTAGAAAAGATATGGTATATCAGTGATTCTTTTGCTTTTCTAGCACAGTGCCACTTACACCCTTTTTTCCTGTCATTGTCCTTTGTTTGCTAACCTGATGTTTATTTTTGTCTCTGCTAAATAAAGACCTCCAGATTTAATTCTTTTAAGCTGTACTTTAAGACCTCTTTAACCTATTTCTGCCTAGCTTTCCCCTCAATTAGCCTAATTATTTCTTTATCAAGTAACGTGTCACCAAATAAAACACATATAGCACCCTAAAAAAAAAAATCTTGCCTCACAATAGCAATAAGGTGAGTTATATAAGAGGCTTCTTGTATTTCTGGATCCTGCGACTCCCAAGGGCTGAAAATAGCAATTGTATTTTGGGAAGCATTTTCAGAAACACTGCCTGAATACTTGTTATTGTGATTTCAGGCAAATGACAGCTTGCTTTTGGATACCTGGATTTGCATACACAGCACTGCTGTCACCAAAACCTGGCACTGGGCAACTGATGCATATAATTTGTCCACGTGTATGTACATAAATACGCACATCTGCTGTCATCACTAGACACATACTGATTCCTTGTCTTCAAAGGCAGAGAAAATTAGTATCAGGTATTTGTTGATGCTGTATTTAGGTAGGAGAAAACCCCCCTTATTTTCTCTATGCAAATATTAGAAGTAGTTAGTACGTTTTATTTCAGAAATAGCTGCATTTCACAGAAAGGCAAACTCATTCTCACATGTATCATACCTAATTTACAGAGTACATAAAGGTTTTAAGAGAACTGGAGTATTTAGCTTAGAAGAACCAAAAAAATGGAAGTTAGTAACATGCACTGAATTACCCGATCTGTTAGTGGAATTAATTCTAGTAGAACAATGCCACAAATTATGAGAAATAGAAGAAAATCTTCTTAAAGCAAATAGCACAAAAAAGCATAAGCTTCCAATACACTTTCAATTGCAAACTGCAATAGTAAATTATCTGTTAAATGTATAAATGTAGCTTGTAAAATAGAAGGACCCATTAAACTAATACCTGTTATGTGTTTTCCTTTTGCTCTGTGCTCTGAAGTTCTTCGTAGGGCTGAGGTTTCATTCAAATCCTGAAAGAACTCCAGTGACACAATTCAGGCAGCTGAGACTGCAGGAGTGAAGTGGTTGAAGTTAAAACACCTTGTAAAAGCAAAAGCGCTTGGCATCAAACAATTTTATCAGCAAAAAGAAAACTGTGCAAGATGGAGCCCCAAACACCCTCCTCCTATTGTCAAGCCCCACATGTGAAGCTTTAACTACAGTAGTGTCTGAGTCACTTAAAATGCAGCATGTAAGAATTATTTCAAGCATCATTTTAATTATGTGAATGAGCACAACAGAGACAGGCTGTCACAACAGAGTTAATACATGCTCCATTCAGAAGTATTCTTTGTTTTATAGTTCAAGAGTCACAGTTGATAGGGCAGGACAGGAAGCCAGCATTTCCTACTCACAGTGGAATATCTGTGAATTTTGAAAACACAGCACAGCCCCTTTCAGCTGTCATCCCACAACAAAGAGGAGGTAGCTTCAAAATTCAGATAAGTTCCAGACAGCAGACTGCAGACAAGAGTCCCAAGGTCACAGACCAGCTAGAGACCCTGCAGAAAGATCAGAATTTTGAAAGCCTTTCCTCTTTCTAATCGTGCACATATTTAGATCAGATCATATTTTTTCTTGATTTCCATGGCAGTATTTGCTGTCATATTGTCAACAGCAGTGAGTACTTGTGCACAATAGGCAACCAATGAGTAGGAAAGCTATTTCAGGCACCTCTGCTCATCAGAGCTTTACTGATTTCTGTTTCTCTAAAGCTCAGTTGATCCAATAATTTGGAAGAAATTATTCATTTTTAGGTGTTAGTGATGATGTTCTTCTTGGATTCAAGCCTCTGTCAACAGAGGCTGCCAGTGCATAGCTCAAGGAACTGAGAGGAGCTTTGAGTTCTCCAAAGTTCATGCTTTATTGATGCTGGTTTAATTCAAATTTCCCTTGACCTTTTTTGCAGGCAAAATGGATCTAATCTTGTTATTCTGAGGTGTTAATCTTTATAATGAAATAGAAAACACACCACCATATTCAGTTTGCCTAAATATGTCATGGTGGGAAGAAGAGAAACTGGGTTTCAAATGCGGTTTTCTTTCCCATTGTTAGAGAAAATTGCCATTTACGGACAGGATTAAAACCAACTGGCATTCACGGTGTAAGCAGGAACCTTCACTGCAGCAATCAATGAAGATCTTTCTCTTAAGTCCAGTGGGACCAAGGATCATTCCTGTGGGACTGAAAGAGCCATACTGCTGTGGATCATTTGGCCTGGCACATGTTTACACTCTGGTGAATAAAAGAAAATAATTTTATTATGAAGCAGAATTTCTTTGGTTACTCTAATGAGTGAAACAAACCCTCTCTCAGCTCTGCAAAATTACTGAGACAAATTGGGGTCTCAGCAGCCCTGATTAGCACATCAGGTGCTGATATAGGTTCCTCAGACAATTAGCAAATCTTCAAGCAGCCACCTGAAAGAAAGAATGGCTTTTATTGGAGCTAATGCAGTAATTTCTTCCATGAAGCTTCTTGTGAATAATTCCTGGTGGAAAAATTGTACATGATTTCTTTTAATTTATATTTTACTGCAGTTTATTATACAACAGTGACCCTCATTCAGGGTTCAGAAGATCAGAGCACTTCACAGCACTTTTTATCTCCAGCTACAGCTTACATTCACAGCATGAAAAGAATAAGAAGTTAATGTACCAAATCAGAAGGTCTCTGTGTGGCAGTGTTAATCTCAGTGTTGAGCTATTATTTATTAGTAGACTTAGGGTAGCATCTAGAGACCAGGGCCTCATTGTTTGGGCACTGTATAAAATACACAAAGAATATATTTCCTCTCTAGGATAGCTCAGAGTTTGAGGATGATTTCTGGATGTGAACAAGAGGTACTACGGCTATAAATATAAAGAGGCAAAACTCTGATGCTTATTGTGGATGCTGACAAGAGGAATAAAATTACCAATTGACAGACAATTAAAATGGAAACATTATTCAGGGATCAGACTTCTAGGTGCAAGAAGATGAAAAGAGTCTCTTCATGCCAGGACAAGCATGGATGCAGATGGTGTCTCACTACATCTTGGGTACATGAACCATCCATTAGGAGCTCAAGAGGTGTCAGGTTTGAGTTTCTAAACCAGCCAGTCATGGAGATATCTGCAAGATGAAATAGGGGGTGGAATGGTGAAGTAGTGTCACATCCCTGTGAATTAGAATTCTGGAAAAGCATGTTCTTCTGGGGGTAGATCTACACATGGCTTAGCATGTTAGCTTTTGGCATAGCAGCTGGAATTGGGGACATCTTTTCTGGCTTGTACACTGGTAACCATTCCAGGATATAATGACCTTTTTTGCGACCTCTAGTAAATAACGTTTGTCTCCTCTCTGTTGAATGCTGTATCCATATCACAGCTCATTTCCAGCCAGGTCCCTCCAAGAAATAATCTGATGCATTCAATTCTTGTGTGTCTAAGCACATTCCTGCTCATCCCCCTCCCCCAAATAGATGACTTTGCCCTGTTGATTAATTATACCAAATTCAAAATACACTAGGTTTAGTGTTAAACAGCTACCCCTGAATCTATCAGTGGATGAGGGACTATCTGAATTTTATGGGTACATAAGCTGAGGCACAGCCCCTTATTTACAGTGACAAGCTCACCACTGGGCTAGAAAGTCTCCTCAAAGGAAGGAAAGGGCTCTACAGAGCAGCAAAGGAGTATTCCATGGCAAACAGCTGTGCAAACCCACCTCCCACAGTCCCAGCTCTCCTAACAAAGACACACTATTGTATTTCTGCAGGTTCCACTCTGAGTGCAGGCTCCAGGGGAGATGATGGTGCCACAGGATTTGGGGAAAGGTTGTCCCTCTTCACTTCAGACTGCAAGTGAGGCTCTAGCCACGCTGTCTCCATCATATTTGTGAACCCTCTTTCCCTCCCTCCCTTCCTCTGTCCTTCCTTCATTCCAGGTTTGCCCCAGGTGACGTTACAAGCCCAGCAGTGCCACTCTGGCCACAGCCAGCTGGGCACTCGAGGCGGGGTGCTGCGCCCTGTCACCCAGAGCAGCAGCCACCTTCCAGCCCATGCTGAAATGGCTGTGCTGCACAGAGGCTAAAGCCAGGCTGCTTCCCATCCAAACACGTGTCCTTCCTCCCCACTGCAAACAGGAACCTCCTGCTTCCTCTGGAGGTGGATCAAAACTCACATTTGCCCCTTTACTCCTGCTGTTCTTTCCCCTGCTCTCTGGGTACTTGCTGCATTAGTATTAGCAGTGTACCACAGATGATAGGCCAAAAACCTTAGCTGAGTAAATAACTGGAGGTTTGAAGCAGGAGCAGGACTCCATCTGCTCTTCAAGATACACAGGTGGCACTTTTGAAGAGCTTTTTGGCAGGAATATGAGCAGTGACCTGCTCTTGTTTTCTGTGAGATCCCAAGCCCTATGGCAGGACCAGGTGTGCCACATCACAGAGGTGGGACCGAGATATTGAGTAAAGCAAAGAACTTGCACAAAGGAGAGTTGGAATCCATGGCTCATCCTCTGCTGCCTACCTGCCAGGCTGCATGCTATCCCTGCTGGAATTAGCTCACTGGCTCTTAAGAGTGGAAAATAAAGACACCAAGGGGCCTGACTCACAGTCCCTTTTTGCCCACAACACGCCATACAGAAACAACCAGCTTATCCTCATGGATCTGCACAGCTACTGGTGGTAACACACAACCCACTGCCCATGAGATGTGGCTGCTGGTCATGCTTAACTACACTTGAAAAATCCTACTGGTGTCTGCCTACCTCATTAGGCACCTAAATATCTTTGGGATTCAAGTCCTGAGCTTTTTGTGTCTCATGGTCCCCCACTGCTAATGGACATCATCAACTATCCTGAAAGAGCACAGGAAAACATATATATTTATTAAGGATTGTAAGCTCAAACAGGGGGTTAATGGAAATGTCTTAGGCAAATAGTGCAGTCAGCTAATAGGTGGGAGAGAATGGTAATTTATGGGCTGCAAAGAGGAAAGGAACAAGGGGCTGCCAGGTAATTCTCTTTCCCTGGCTGCCATACAAAGCCAGCAGGGTTGACAAGGAGCAGTCTGTAAACTTGAAACAAAACATGTTTCTGCTGCTGGATAGACAAGCACAGCTCTATATCAGCAAAACAAAAAAGAGATTTCACAACTTTATAGCTTTGGACTGGTTTCCCCTCAGGGAGTGAAAATAGGCCAGTCTCACCACCCTTGCCACTGCCCAGGGGTCTTGTCTGTCCCAGTCATCCATCAAACACAGCACAGCTCCAGGACAGGGAACCCAGCAGGGTCAGCACACGTTGTCTTTTCACTCCTTGAAAAGGGATTAAGGCAATATCAGAACAATTGAAATATCTTTTTTTAATACAAATCCAACTTTAAGCTTAAAAGGTCATTTTTTTATTCTTCTCCA
Source organism: Thryothorus ludovicianus (assembly GCA_013397245.1). Classification (NCBI taxonomy): domain Eukaryota; kingdom Metazoa; phylum Chordata; class Aves; order Passeriformes; family Certhiidae; genus Thryothorus; species Thryothorus ludovicianus. Next base: position 85,004 of record VZTB01014845.1, on the reverse strand, counting down.
ACCAAGTTGCTTAAAGACATTAAATTGCAGCATCAAGAACCTTGATAAAGATAAAAACAAGGTGATGCACAAACCTCAGGAGCTTCTCAGTGGTTTTTGGTTTTGACACATGTTGAGACTGGCAGCAGGGTTCGGGCCGTTTGGGCTGTGGGGCAAATCACTGCTGTGGCATTGGGGTGTTTTAATCAGCACATAGCCATGATGCAACCCAATCCACTGTCATGCTGACCCTGAGAAAATGAATAAAAATCCAACCTTAGCTCCAAAATGTGAAGAAATCAAGCTCCATGGCCACACCACGTGCATGGTCATGAGCACTTTGCTATACAGGGGCACACAGCCCAGCACCAACACTCACAGCCCAGCACCAACACTCACAGCCCAGCACCAACACTCACAGCCCAGCACCAACACTCACAGCCCAGCACCAACACTCACAGCCCAGCACCAACACTCACAGCCCAGCACCAACACTCACAGCCCAGCACCAACACTCACAGCCCAGCACCAACACTCACAGCCCAGCACCAACACTCACAGCCCAGCACCAACACTCACAGCCCAGCACCAACACTCACAGCCCAGCACCAACACTCACAGCCCAGCACCAACACTCACAGCCCAGCACCAACACTCACAGCCCAGCACCAACACTCACAGCCCAGCACCAACACTCACAGCCCAGCACCAACACTCACAGCCCAGCACCAACACTCACAGCCCAGCACCAACACTCACAGCCCAGCACCAACACTCACAGCCCAGCACCAACACTCACAGCCCAGCACCAACACTCACAGCCCAGCACCAACACTCACAGCCCAGCACCAACACTCACAGCCCAGCACCAACACTCACAGCCCAGCACCAACACTCACAGCCCAGCACCAACACTCACAGCCCAGCACCAACACACAGAGCCTGACACAGCACAAGCCCTTGTGAGGCAAATGGCTGCCTCAGGAAGAATGGGGATGAAAGCCAAGCCCCAGACCTGCCATGTAATGGGAAATGGATCAAGACATGTACAAAACAATTTATTTGTTCTGTGTAGTGCTACAAGCCCTTGAGTGAGTGGGGAGGGAGCAACCATGGCTGTGATTAACTACAGCTCCAGTGGTTTCAGCCCAGCTGCTTTAATAAGGTGCCTGTCCCTGCTTTCATGCAGGATTGGACACAGGAGGCCTCTTGCCCAGCCAGAGTCTTAAGTTCTCAGGAATTCCTGCATCTGCCGACTAGTAATTCTGTTTTAGCTTGCCCAGGAGAGATCCTTATTGGTATTTAAAACAAGTCACTCTTTTCTAGATCTTTAAATTATTTAAAAAAAATTTTTTTCTACCTATCTATCTATCTATCTATCTATCTATCTATCTATCTATCTATCTATCTATCTATCTATCTATCTATCTATCTATCTATCATCTATCATCTATCTCTATCTCTCTACCTGTATATATCTCTTTCTCTATCATCTCTATCTATCTCTCTCTCTCTCTCTCTCTCTCTCTCTCTCTATATATATATATATATCTCTATCTCTAACAGGGAATAGAAGGAAACAGGCATTAATTTGGAGTTTAGCATCAAAACATGATCTCAGCCTGAATAACTGTCTGGGCAGATGTGCCAGGGCCAAGTGTCCCCCCAGGGGCAGGTGCCACCTGCCTGTCAGTGCAGAGGGCAGCAGAAGAGAGCCAGAGCTGGCACAGTGGCCACTTGCCTCATGCCTCCCCCAGTCCCTGCTGCCCTGCAGTACCAGCAGGGAGCAAGTCGTCCCTTGGGGCCACCCTGCACATCTGTGGTGCCTCTGCCACCATGAGGGTCATCCAGGCAGGACCATGAGACAAGTGCCAGCTTCATGCCAGGTCCTTGCTCTGCTCCCAGAGGGGAGTTACCCTGCAGCAGGCAGTGGAATAGTTCCTGATTTACAACATCCTACACAAGAGGAGAGCTTGACCTTACACTTCAACATCAGTGCAGCTTTCTTTGTTGAAAGCTTCTTAAGATAGACAAGTAATCAATCCTGGAGACCGACTGAGCAGCAGGGCTCAGGTTCTGCATAAGTCAGGGCTATGCTTCCCAGGAAAATTGTCTGATCCAGGCTCCCATGACATCTACTCCGAGACACTCACTGCCTACTGTCTAATAGGAATGAATGTGTTTTTCTGGTTTTCCTTTGTTATAAATGGGCTGCTTTAGATTAATACAATCCACAAAGAGAATTTTTCCATAGTAAGTCTGGCTTACCTGTGCTATTAATCTTTCAGTGAGAGAGGCTTGCAGTGAGCTCAGGTCTTTGGAAATTCTGGACTTTACAGGCATTTGATGTTATTTTAGAATCCAAGAGGAAAAGCTTACTGCCTTGCCTCTGTTTTTTCAAGGCCATAATTATGAGGGCAGTCTGGTGACGTAACTTGTATGGAAAATAAATGATGGCTTTCAACAGTGAGTGCTGTCAGACACTTCGTTCCTCGTAACTATTTTAGAAATCCAAATTAAGTTTGCACTGCCAGAGCACCACATGCTGGTCTTATTTATGTTTGTATAAATCCCCTACTATACCACCGCCTTCAGGAGATCTATTGTGTGTTTACACTGCATGCTGGCAGAATTTGGCTCAGGGTGCAAGTCCATGTACATCTTGTGGGGTGATCTGCTGGTCCAGTAAACACAGCAGGAGAACCATGCAGGTATGTTTAGTCCCATAACTCACTAGCCCTCATTAGCTGTAACTAAATGACACAGACTGTGAGAGTGAAGGCAGGGCGACACTTCAAGCATTTTTACACTTTAAACAGAGAGAAGAAAAGGCAAGGCAAAGTACAGACAAAAGTAAGATTTTTTTTCAGTAAAAACAGACAATTAGATGTCACTAACTGTTACAGCCTGACCCCAACCAGGACTGCAGTGCTGATACTCCAGATGCTGAAATGTTCATCTGTGGTCACCATGCCTTTGCCCTGCACTTCCCCGTGCCTGTGCTCCAGCCCAAGCTGCCAGCAGACCCAGGGAGAGGCAGCAGCCTTGTGCTTGGGCTGCAACCCTTTTGTGGTTATGTGCCAATTTCCCACAAGACATGTTTACTAATGAGTAGTTACAAATACAACCAGCAAGATAATCGTAATTTTACTTAGTCCAGTTCTTCTTCCAACAACACCTCTGTGGTAAGAAAGGATCATCATTCCCTCTTGAGGCATGAGGAATAGGATACAGAGGGGTGAAAAGCTCTAACAGCTCAAAAGGTAGACAAAAAAAAGAATGAAAACAAATGCATACATAATAGAGGTAAAAAGATAAATTGTTTTCCAAAAATTCTATTAGAAACAGTTGGCTTTTGAACACATCCTCCCCAGTGTTTGTGACCCAAATCATGCAGAATTGAAAAGATTAAACAAAAACACAAACAAAATGAAGAATGAAAAGAGGAAATTTTTGCTATTTTTAATAATATCCCAAAGAGAACCATGAGGACAGTAGCTTTCTCTGCCATCAGTGGCTGCTGGCCTGGAGAGCTGGAGTGCCTCTGGATCTCAGACCTGTGTCAGACCTGCCACTCCCTGAAACTCCCTGTGCCGTGGCAGGACACAGCTCACAACAGAAAAGCTGGTGAAATGGTGCCAGTTTTCACAGCCAAACAAACTTACCTTTGTCCTCACCACAGACTCACTCGCGGGCATTTCTCGCCCTCTCTGCTGTCCAGAGGCAAGTCAGCATTTCTGCCTTACTCAGACACCTGCTGAGTTCTACAGCATGTTTTGGGCAATTGCTTGGTTTCCTTTACTGGAAAAACCGGCTTTTTTCTTCCTTACCCTGGTTCATACAAGTACATGTCAAACTCGAGATGAAGCTGGTTAAAGGTCATTCTCCTCAAAACCTCTGGCTCCATGGGATCTGCCTTTGCCATCAGGAAGCCACAAGGATCTCTGACAAGCCTGAAGTGGTTGTACCTAGGGAGGTCTCCTGCCCACCTGTGCACCAGCAGCAGAGCACGTGCCTGACTGCTTTAAACCCTGACTGTGCCCTCTTATGTTTGCCTTTAGGAGCTGTTTTCTGCCGTTCAGCTCAGGAGAACAGACTCCCAGAAGGATCCACTCTGGGGCAGGAATGTCCTTGCCAAGCCACTCCCTCCAGCAAGAAATCCCCCCAGGAGATTTCTTCAGGCTTTCAGTACCCACAGTGTGCCTGGGACAAAGGGCAGCAACAACACATCTCCACCAGGAAGCTGGGGCAGTGTCTGGCTCAGTTAAATGGAGGCAATTTTAGCTCCAGATTCTATCTGTGCATTTATTTAACATTGCTGAAGTTCTCCTTTCCTACCCCTCCTCTCAGCCTGGCCTTCCCCAGGACAGGCACCAGCTCTCCCATGACAATTTCTGTGTCAAAGGAGTGACATTCTGTACCCACCACTGCCCTTGCAGGTGTCACAGAATGAGCAAGGTCCCCTTCTCACTGCCTCACACTTGGCATTTACACACAAGGACTGGGTGCGTTTACTTAAATAAACATGGTGCTATGCTAAAAATCCCCAACAGAGATTAATTTCACATTCATCTATAATTATACTTGAAAAGGACAGCGGGCCTCAGCAATCTCCCACCTTAAAATAAAATTAAAGCCTGCTTAAACTCTCTGTCTGGCCCATGCTCCTACCAACAGCACACATGCATTTGTACATGTTATTACATTGATGCTGTAGCATCCTGGACAAATCAAATTAATTCAAATATCTGTGGGTACAAAACACCCTAGCTGAAAAACGAGCACATAAAGATAATGCAATTTTCCCCAGGTAGTTTATTATGGTATGAAGAAAAAAACATTCTGTGCTTGAAGCTGACGTTATATTACAAATGGATTGCGAAGTATGACGTGACTATTAAAATATGATTACACAAAATATGAACATTTTAAGAAGTTTACAGTACAGCGAATCTTTTATAAACAGACTCTTAAATATACAGAGGACAATAGTAACTGACAGAAAAACATCAAAAATTAACTATTAATGTTTGTAGACTTTTCCCCTGCAAAAAGTCTTACATTAAAACAGAAATTATGAAAAGCCTTAAAACCAGGAACAAATCACCTGTACACTACAAATATACATGATAGAGGTGCACAAACCAGACCTACCTTTTTGCTGAAGGGCTCAGTGTCTGGAAGCTGGACAGTGACTGCCCAGCAGCTGGAAGGTCACGAGCCCACACTCCTGCAGGACAGTGCTGGCATGTGGTCAGAGGCACAGTGACCTACTGGAACTGTATCGAGCTGAGAACATGCCTAGGATCTGGCAAATGGATCTCTGCAAGCAGATCCCTGAATGCACTGGGTGCCTGGATGGGACCTATGTACCAGGTTTGATCTGCAAGACTAAGTGACAAGGGAATCAGCAGCTCCTTTTAGGGATTTTTTTTTTTTTTAATGCAGCTTTTCAATCTTTCCTCTTGATATGGGAGAACAGATGCCACATTTGATTTCTGCTTAGTCTGGTTGCAATGACACCCCTAGATCATGTGTTAAGTTATGTCAAAAACATAAGTATTTTATGCTGTAATACACAGTATTACTGAAACTAACAATATTATTTGCATATTTATAACAAGGTATAATGAAATCCCTATAATAAAACCAGGAGTTATGCTATAGATTTATTTACAAAGAGTCCAGCAAAGAAGTATAAATACTTCTACATTTAAGGTTTAGGAAAACATAATTTACAAAATATTCAAATATATACAGTCATCTGAAAACCTGCCAATATTAAACTTTGATGCAGGCAAAGAATTGGCTGAGTCTATTCCCTCTGTATTGAACAAGGCAGCGGCTTTCACGGGTTGTCTGTTCTGTTCAAAGCCATACGTGTGTTATTTACAATGAGGCTGCTTCTCTCCGACCTAAACGTGTCCAGAGCTTTGAGCGTGCTGTCCCAAAATGTCATCTATCATTGTCAGATTGCTCAACCACTCTTCATCATTGCTGCTGCTGTTCTTCATGAGGGAGTCGAGGAAGTCGGTGTCGCTGCAGTTGGCAGGCATGACGGAATTGCTGTGCTGGGACACGAAGTCATACTGGGGCAGCTCGGCGGCGGCGCCCATCCTGCTGAAGGCGTCGGGCTGCCCAGCAGAAGGGTAGCTCGGCGGGCCGAGGCTCGGGGCAGGATTGAGGTGGTTAAAACTGGAAACTCCTTGGGGCACCGATTTCATAACATTCATAGCTGGCAACGGGCCCCTGGTTAAATTGTGTCTCAAGTTCTGATTACTCATTGAGCTCAAGCCCTGGCCAGACTGTCCCATGCTCAGTTTCTGCATCTGCCTGACCTGGATGCCGGGAGCGATCTGATTCGGTGGCACCACAGCCTGCTGGGAGAACGCCTGACCCGGTGTGCTTGGCCTCACACTCTGTTTGGAGAACACTGTGTTCCCAGAAAACTGCTGCATGCTGGTATCCATTTGGTTTTGATTTGGCATTCTTGGCACAGTAATCGGTGTCCACATCTGGACAGATGAATTGGGGTAGACGTTGGGGATTCTTGGCATGCTTGGCTGCCTCAAGTGTTGCTGTGTTGCAGAGTGATTTGCTAAGGAGCCAGAACTGAAGCCTCCCATTGGCATTCCCGGCCTCACAGTGGAGTGGCTGTGAACAGTCTGGCACCCTGAGTTCATGCCCAGTGAGTTCTGGCTTGGCCGCAGCGGGATGTTAAAGTCAGAATTAGGTGGAAAAATCCCCTGCTGCTTGCCAGGGTTGTGTGGAATCATCACCATCGTCCCGCTACTCTGGCTGACGGTGGCTGAAGCCATGCCAGTGCCCAAGGTGCTCTGGAGCATGGCTGGGTTTGATGGCAGCATGCGGTGGTTGGGCGGAGGAGCTGGGACCACCTGGTTGCAGTCAGCAGGAATGGGCTGCTGCACAGCTGTGGACAAAGAGACGTGTTAGCTGGTGAGCACAGATTCATCCTGGAAACATGGCAACACCTTTAAAAACTGCTGCTCTTTCTTTCATGTCACGGGGGCTTCTCCTTTGTGTTCTTTGTAACAGTTATATTGGAGCCATAAGGAAATGGGAATCTCACGATATGTGATAATGCAAAATGCTTTTAATTCAGGGCAGAGAATCATTAAGTGTCCCTGTTTAACCAGACACCAGTCTCTGGCACCTCAAGGATTTTCAGGTCATTTCCTTCCTTACCTTGAAACTGGTTTATCTGCTGAGCTGCAAACAAGCTCCTCTGTTCAGATGCTACTCCCAGCATGTTTTGTCTCTGTTTTTCCTGGAAAACAAGGGGAGTAATAGTGAAGTTGAAGTCTCTTGAAAAGCAAGAGAGCAACAGACACTTGAAGTGTATCCACTATTATTAACAACCTCCCCCATACACCCTTTATCCCCCTCCTCTGATGAGACTCAGCTCAGACAGTTAATTTCAGACTGAATCTTAATTTCTCAAGTTCTCCTTCTTGCAAAGGTGTCCTGATGCCAGCCCAGCACTGGGAACTGGGACCCTCAGCAGATGCTGTGCAGGCAGCTAAAGGGGAGCTGGACAAACATAGAGACTCCTGGGTTCCCCAGCTTATGAACAAAGTGTGCTGCTGCTGGAGGCATTGCCCATGTGCACCATCCCCTTGTGTGCTGGTTGCCACTTCTAACGAGAACATAGGAGCCAGGGATCCACGGCAGGTGCTCCCTGACTAAGGCATTGCTGGGCTACTCCAGGTGACTTGATTTGAGTCTCCCACCATTTAGCCCCAGAACCCACCACTGCACTCACATCCCTGCTGTGGGCAGCAGCTGGGGGACTGGGGAGCTTTCTGCGGATGGTGGAGCTCGCCCTGTGTCAGACTGGCCCAGAAAAAGTCAAACCCAACTGATGGCAGGGAGGGAGAGTTGAGTTTGAAAGGAGTTTGATCAAGGAGCAGCACACTTCACTGGGGGTTTTACTGAGCTATTTCTCATCTGATTTCCCATCCACAGAAATGAGCCTCCTTGACCCAAATCCAGCAGCACATTCAGAAAGTTAAAGGCACATGGTCAGAGCTGCTTTACCCAATTAATTTGTGGGATTTCCCCATCCCAGCTTCCTTACACAGCCTGCTGCAAACTTTCTACTGGGGCTTCTGCTGCTAGAGAGACCAGTCAAGTACTGGACAAACTGGAGCCCAACATCTCTTCTACTAAATCCCCAGGGAACCAGAGAGAAAAGCAAGCATGGAGAACATCTCTCTGGGGCTGATTCACTTTCCAAGCCTCCCTTCTCTGCATCTTTCCTCCCAACTCTGTGGCTGACCAAAAATGACATCAGGGATATGGAGGTGACCAAATCCTTTCATTGTATATGAGGGGGCAGATCTGCACTCAACTCTGGCAGAGCAGCACTTGACCTTGGCCTCTCTTGGCCTCATCCTAGACTCACCACATCCTTAGTCTGACTCAGCCTAGCAATTTCAGGGTCACTCTTAGTGTTTGCTGACTGATAATTTCCTCATTCCAGTTAATCCTGTCCTTCCCAGTGAGGTGCACAGCACAGCAACCCCTAGAGGCATCTGCCATCGTACCTGCATCAGCTGCCGTTTCATGATCTGCTGCTTCAGTAAATGGTTCCTCATTGTGTACCCATTGACCGTGGCTGGTGCTGGCACAGAGCCGCCGCTTGGGATGGAGCCTGGCTCCTGCAATCTGGCAACAATTCCAGGATTTTGATCCTGCCAAGAAAGACGAAAAAAGGAAAATTAATCTCATCAGGAAGGTAACAACAGAAGCCCTCATCCTCTCTCCTGATGCCCTCTCTTCAGTCTTCAGCTGTCTCAAGGCCAAAACACCTCATGGACTCACATGGCCCTGGGTGTTACAGTGAGGACAGTGAGAGGGTTGGAGTGCTCTGATTTCTAAGGATCAGCACAAGAAGAAGTGAGAGAAGTTAAAGATCAATCAAAAATTCTTCATGAGTCGCCCAAGGCCACGGGGACCCATTCACTACCACTGCTGCAGTCACAGGGCTGGCAGAAGGCATGTGAGTATAGCATCACATTTCTCACAGCTTCTCCAACTGTTACATCGAAAGACAGAAGGAAAGAAAAGTTGCATGAGGGTAGGACTGACATGTGAATGTAAAAGAAAAGCCTACAGGAAAAGAGAAAACTAAATGCGTAAGGATGGAAGAGATACAATCAGATCCATGACACAGAGAGATAAGGAAGAGATATGGGCCTGGGATTGAAGTGGTTCTTGTGGGTTTCAAGATTGGATGAATAAGAAGAGGTCATTGTGAAAGGAGAGAAGAACATACAAAAATGCAGGGTCAGGTCACATCTGGGCACAAATCAGTAATAAAAGCAGCGAGCCCTGCTCCTGCCTGGCACAAACCAGCCTCTTTCTAAGTCCTCAGTGAAAGATCCAAATTGACTTTGACAGCTGAGCTCTTGCCTCCAAAGACAGAGTACTGTGGGGAGGAGAGAAAAAATAATTCACCAGAACATGGTGAAGACACAACCCAAAATGGAAAAAGAATTTTAAAAATACTAAATTCTAAACATCTTAGGAGCTGGCAGGTATTCAGAGAAATACAAGAGAAAAATGGGGGAAGAAGTCAAGGCCTCGCTAAGGACAAGATTCTGTGAGTGCTGTACCCAGGCACAGCAGCACAGTGTATTCCCTGTTCTCCATTTTCACATCCAGCTTCTACATTATTTATGATGTTTTGTTATTATTGGCAGGGCGAAGTATGTATATTATATCCAGCATCCTTAGCTGGGCCATGCTTCCTTTGTTTTCAGAATGGAAGCCTACATCCTTTGTTTGAGAATCAATGTTATCAGGAGATAAGCAAGACGAAAATGGTTGTTGCCTTCTGACACCTGACAATTAGAAGCATGCTCAGATGGGGAAAACAGGATATAAGCCATGTTTCAGAGTGGCCAGAAGGAAGCTTTGAAAGGCATTTGTCACCAGGAAAGCTCCTTGAGCTTGGGGCACCTTTTCATAGAGGCTTCACCATAAGGAATCATCCAACTCCTTCCAAGACATTCTTTCTAAGAGGGATTACTATGAAGGTCACTGAAATTACTCGTTTTTATGGTGCCTCCTTTTGTTGTAGCACTTTGGTCTATTATGCAAAAGCACAATTGATGAAATGTAAATGCCTGCTAGGTAATTTACTAAAAGACACAAACCTGCAGCTCATCACTGCTCTCATTACCTTTCCTATTCATGGGCAGTCTCATAAGATTAAATTTTATTTCTGGTGCTTTGCTTACAATTCTTCTGGACATCTCTCCTCCTCTCCCCCTTCCCTTCTACCCATTTTACTCCCTCTCTCCCACAGAAAAAGAGGAGGGGAGGAAAAAGTAAATATGATTTACTACAGATGTAAATGAAAGTTCATTTTAAGCTGGCAGTCTGCTTTCATGTCAGGCAGGATTCTGCAGCCACAGTTAAGCTTTGAGTAATGCAGATTGCCTCTGGGGGAATATTTGAAAGTGGAGAGATTCAGTTTGTGTACTCTGCACATGAAAGACACTGAAATGTTCATACCACCAAAATCCCTGCCATCTATCCAATTTCCTCCAAACTTGTCTTGTGGCGTGCAGAAGGTCTGTGCTTACTGAAGCAAAGGAGTTTTAGTGCAAGGACAATCATTCTGATGTCTTGCTCTGGGCTATTGCATTAACAAGTCATAACATTAAAGTCTCTTTTCCTAATCATGTCCACCTCATTCTAATTTCTCCCAAACATTATCAAGAAAATAATGTTGATTTTTCCATATTATTAATGGTAAAGAAGTGTGAATCACATTACTAATTGCAGCTCTTGTGCTGTGGCGGTAGAACTGTTTAATTATGTGGGATTTTCTGCAGGCACCCTATAGCAATAATGACAATCAGCAAAGTTCATTTGCAAATACACTGAATGGGTTGCTGAGTTTTTCAGAGCAAAGTTGTATAACACTTAATTAGCTAGTAAAGAAACAATCAAGAGATATGCAGTTTGCTTTTGGAGAAATTTGGACAAAATAGCACAGATGAGGAGCCAAAGAGTGAATTCGAAATCCTGACTTCTACAAGTTCACATTTAGGTTAAGATAGAAAAACAGAGGAAAATGAAAAAGTTCTCTCTTTTCACCACTAGTGGGAACTACTGTATTCCTGTACAATAAAAAATAACCACTCACATGTCATGACTAAGAATAGCCATGGTGTAGTCTAAAGGACACTGCAATCTGTACCAAAGGTTAATGAACTTTAAATATTTTTCCTTTTCATCACTTCCCAAGAAAAATCACTTTCCTTCCCCTAGTAAAACCAAGCCAATGCAGCCATAATCTTAACTCATCTGTAGTTTGGATTTACCCCATTATAAATCCAGGCAGACAGCAAAGAGAGGAGGATTTTGGTGCCAAAGCTGGGAATGTTGGAAGTGGGTGTTTCCACCCAAGGGTCTGGGGGGTACAGAGAGCTAGGGGCAGTTCTGACTCTTGACTTTGGGAAAAAAAAAAAAGCATTTGCATTTAGGTATCAGGCTTTTTTTCTCCATTTTCACCTCCCAAAGCTCCTATTAAAATCGGCAGAATCTCTAATTAAATGACACACCACACACCTAGAACTGGAGACTGCGTTTGAGAATGTGTTCCTGTTGCCAGGCAAAGTGTCACGGCAGGTCAGGAGCTCCTGCAGCCCTCCCTGGGCTTCCCAGTGGGGCAATTTCTGCTCAGAAAGGCCTTGGGGAAAACTGCGAAATTCTAACTTAGTACCTCACGCACTATTCCACGAGCAGGGAGAAAACAGTCAGTGTCCAGGCTTGCAGGAATGTGTAATGCTTCTGTCACTGTTCAGCCACTGAGTGCAGGTGTAGAGGCCATTGCACCACCCAGTGACACCAGTGCCCGCGGTCACCCAGGCAGTGCAGGGCTGGCGGATCCGCCGGTCACCGCGCCCAGCTGCAGCCAGCGTGGGCCTGGGCCAGCAGCCGTTCAGGAAACTGCTGCATGGAAAGCATGCAAACAGTGCCATGTACATTTATGAATCGACATCCTTTGCGCCCCATCATCTGACTATGCAGAAAATGCACGGCTGCAGCAAATAAGTGTGGAGATGAATCGTTCTGGGCGAACAGGGTTGATAAACTTCAGTCCTCAGTACCTGGAGATATATTCAGTAATCACTTTGTGGCTTCACTTAAGCAAGAATGAGTAAATTTATGCCCCCTAATTCCTCTGAATCCTCATTAACAAATAGTCCAAAAAGCATTTAAAAGCAAGACTTTCTGAGGATCTGAACTGGAGCTGTAATCACTTTTGGGCAAGTATGTAAAAAACCCTCTAATCTTTAATAAAGAGCATTCATTGTTGTTTAGGACTATGCGAAAACACTAAACTCATTTATCATTATTAAACTTTCCCATCTGCTCTTACGGTGCAACTCCAAAAAATATAACAAAGAAATTGTACATGTTAAACTGTATTGACTTAAGCCCAGAGCTATTGGAGATGTACAATTCATTTCAGTGAGGGCAAGAAGGGGACTGCAGGCTGCTAGACAGTCTCATTTGTCCAATGCTGAAAAGACAGTTATCTGCACCAAAATGGCTCTCAGAAAGGCACATTTGCTCTTTAATAAATAAGCTGCCAGGTGAGACCATTCAGCATTATGTTAAACGCTCAGACAATAAAACTAAGTCATGAATTTGAATAGTTAACAGATGGACTAATTAGAAACGGAATTCTTTGTGGTTCTAATAGATAACCAGGTCACAGCAAGGTTACTGAGAGAGAGTCAAGCAGCACTGCAAATTTCAGTAGATATTTGCAGAGTTGGGGAAGAGCTGCACTTCCTAACTGAAAGCAATAGCAGCAGTGGAGGAACAGAAAATGGGCTAATTAAAAATACTTCTAGTACCTGAATTTAAGAAGTTTAATCCATTTCAAAAGTTGCTACTGATTTTAGAAATTCTCCTCTACTTCCAATAGGGCATCCATCTGAATCCAGTGATTTCAGAGCTTAAACCAGAAGGGCTGTTGAAATGAGCCACAGCATAAAAACAAAAGACCAAAGGAAATGGGGCACCTAGGGTGGATTTTTGCTCCAAGTACATCAGGGGGACAAACTGTTTTTTCCACCAGGTTTGGGATTTTTTTTGCAACCAAAGGTAACTTAAATTTGAAGTATTTACCATGGTATCACATAGTAAATAAGAAACACAAGAAACAACCAGAAAACCATGGCTACAGGACTTGAGCAGAGCCACTCCTGACCTGCTCTAAGGCCCTGGCTCCTGGGCTGGGGACTCGTGGGTGATCCGTGCTCATGGCAAGGACAGTTATTCCCTAGAGGTGGGGTGAAGTGTCATGAACCAAGTTTTGTTCTATATTTTAAAAACACCTGTTATACACAGGGAGTTCTGTACTTCCCTGAGAAAATGCAAGTGCTAGTCTCGAATGCCCCTGCATTTCCCTGCACTCCCACCTGCCCCCTGGTTCATCCTCTTCCATCCAGGAGCTGTGCTGGATCTCTTTGGTGGGTACTTCAGAGCACTTTGCTCTGAAGCCCAGGACTGAGACCCCTGGGCACAACCACACTACAAATACTACAGACTGAGCAATTAAAATACCAATAGCATTAAGGCTGTCTCACCCAACTTCATGGTTTTAAGAGTTTCGCGACTTAGAATTACAGAGAAGCCACACATAGACTCCTGGTGTGTAGTGACTTTGTGCATCCCCACAGAAAACCTTGATGTCACCTTTACAAAGAAGGCTCATGGCCTCCACAGCTGTTAATGCACTTAGACACTAAGATACTGATGATGCATACAAATAAAGCAAACAAAATCCAGGGTCAGGTTTGGCAAAAGGATCGTGTCAGCCCACTCAAGAGTGTGATGTCTGTGAGATGCCACTGTCATTTGCTTCATGTGGAAGTCTGGGGTTACCTGTGCTTCTTGCCTCTACTTCTTGCTGTTAACAAAACTCTCCATCTGTTCTTTGGAAGTTTTCTGTCTTTTTTTCTCCTCTACTCTGCTCACAATTCAGAGATGCTCTAATTCAGAGATAAAACAGCCTTTCAGTTCAGAAATGCTCCAAAGCTTTCTGTTTGTTTGCACGTTTGCTTTAGCACAATGCATGAACATTGATAAAACAAACTGTGCAGTTTGGTGGATCTGGGCTTTTTTTACCCATCTTTCACCCATTTACTTAACACAACCATGTGAAATACTGCCAGACTCAAGTTCCTAAGTTTATCACAGGGGCTGTCAGATAGGAAAAAGCTTTGTCTGAAGACTGTAAGTGATCCATGGGTATATGGTTTTGTTAAAAAAAAAAAAAATCTTCTAAGTTTTTTGTTCTTTCCATAGAGCATGAGCATGTACAGTTTCCTTGAAAGGCCGTCCTCCTTCCTTACTAGGAGCAGTGAGTGACAAGATCACCACATCTGGCTAGCAATTTTGTCAAGATCTTCCTGCCTTCAAGCGAAGCGGATGAAACACTGATTTTCCTACAGTTGTTCTTACACTTCGTGCTGTTCAAAACAAAATTCCATCAAAGTACTCAAAGTGCTTTTAAAATGCTCCCACAATTCTAATAAGATGGAAACTGACTCCACTTCCCCTCTTGAAAATAATTAAGCGAATTAGATAAAGATTTTGTGCAAAGACTTTACCAATATTTTCAGAGCTGGTTTCATCCATCAAAACATGTCCTTAAAAAGCAACATCAACCAGAGTAACAGAAAGACAGAAAATTCAGAGTGAATTATTGCAATAGTGATTTTTCCCTTAGACAAAAATGCATCCTTTAGCAGGCATGTGGAAATCAAGCTGTGATGCTGTTACCAGCACCAATGCAGTTATAAGGAACATGGGGAACAGCTTTGGGAGCAGCCAAGATCTTGAAGAATGGAAGAGTTGGTGTGCAACAGACAGACACAACCTCCCAGGGACTGCAGTGCTTGTAAAGAGGTGAGATCAAGTTTCCACCTACAGCAGCTCCCTTGAAAATAGATCCTTTGGCCCAGCTAAACTCCCAGGCCATGGGTGAAAGCCTGGAGAACAGCTTTGATCCACCATCCCAAACCTCTCAGGAAGACTCTCTGCCAGGCCCCTGATGGCAGTGGGACCTAGGTGCCCTGCTGTGTTGACACACTTTGCTTCCACCTGTGAGCAGCACTCTGGGATCAGACTCATCCAGCACCACCATTCTTTAACAGAAACCATGTCTGTTATTTTGTGTATACACCCAAAGATGCAGGAACGGGTGTTTTGTACCTCTCTGTTTAACATTCAGTCATGATCCAAAATTGAGTTCTCTGCACAGAACATATATTTATATTTGGGTTGTACAACTGCTGTGATTCTCCAACCCTTGACACCACACTCTTGTTCCCATGGAGGGCAGCTTGCCTATCAATTGAATGAGATAATCTACAACTGTATTTATCTCACCCAATTTCAGCTGGTAGTCTTTCTGCCTGACTCTACAAGGTTTTGCTAGCTGTGATGACAAACTACAATATCTTGTATCTTATAAAGTGGTTTGACTCAAGCAATCCCTGTGTCATGTCAAGTCATGCTCTCAGAGGTGTCGATGAGATTCCAAAGGAGTCAAGTTGGCTCAACACTCAGCAGAAGCTGCTACAGGGAAGTGCAATGACTGGCTGGTAAATCTATGTATTAGGGAGAGTAGAAAAGATCTGATAAAAGAAATACTGAAGATTTTACACCAACGAAGTGAAAGTCAGAAAATCTTGAGCTAATGAGATAAATCAGTTCTCTACCTGCTCATTTCTGAAAAGTTCTATGAACTGCAGTGAGGTGGTCTGGATCACTGAGATTTCAAAAATCCCCTGCTTACATTTCTATTAATTTCATTTTCTTTGTCATGCTAAGGATCAATTTGCAGAGGCAGATGCCCAAGTCTTATTCACTTTCAATAGTAGTTGGCTGCCTAACAACTTCTGAGAAGCCCTTTGCATGAAAACCTCCCCACATGCAAAATGCTGCATAATTACTCCTGATTTCTCATGTAAGTGTACAAACAAAGCATGCTCTGGCAAAAAGTATCACATCACTTTTTCAGTATTAAAACTTCTCACACCACACCCTTACTCTTTCTCTGAAATTAGTCCAACACCTAAAAAGAATTTTAACAGATCCTCTGCTCAATCAGGTGTCAAAAATCACCACCATAACTTACAAAACAAAATGCAGTGATCAATAATAATATGCTAAAATAATGGATACAAAGAAGGCTGTGACTAGGTAGTGCTCATGATCAAATCTTTAAAACCAAGATATTGACATGTTAAAAATGAAAAATGTGCTTAAGGTGACCTTGAGTATGGGGAACAATGAGAAATTCCATTATGTTTTTAAATGGAAATTATTATTAAAACACCTGAAGCTGAACTCTTGTAACCAAGTCAACTCAGTCTCCCCTTAAAAAATCCCTTTTCTCCCCTTCCAGTCAGATTGTATTTACAAACTGTAGATGTCTCATTTTTTTCTTGTGTCATTTCATTATTACAGAGTTGAGACCAGCCATCTGCAGCTTCATTGCATAAAGCTCTGATTTGTCCTTGGAGCAAGGTCATCCAGAGCAAGAACATAAAATGCTGCTTTCCTCAACTGACAGTTCTTTATGTCTTCCTGTAAATACTCCCTACTAATTTTAAATAATTTTACCACTTCATGCTCCCCGTCATACACACTGAAAGGCTGATATACACACATATTAATAAGGATCTTGTCATTTAACCACTGCATGTAATATTAGAAGCAATTAATGGTGTTTATTTGCTGATAACACAGGCATTTCAAGCTCCAGCTCAAGAATCTACGGTAGCTTCATGTGACTTGTGGGATATTAGCTATGGGTCAGAAATTGGGATCCCCCCATTTGACATTATCATATGCTTGGAGCAACTCTGTTTTCTACCAAGCAGAAAAAAAATGCAGTCAATGCACAAAAATTACCAGCTGCTAAAACACCATATAATCGGTGAGTGATAATAAAACATCAGTAGGTGTATGTGGGTTCATTAATTGAAATCAACAGACCAGTAAAGAAAGATTTTCAGGCACATCATGCAATGTTCCAAAAACAAAGAAAATTGAACATGGAATTTCTATGCAGATCAGATATGACTTGATATAAATTCCGGAGCATCTTCTGTGAAGCAGAGACTGCTGTTCTGGATTACAGCAAAAACTACACCAAGAAAACAAAACAAAAAGGCAGGGTAAATTAAATTGAGAATCTTCAAAAGAAAGAGGGAATAACGGAGTGACTGAGAATAATCAGCATTAGCTCTGGGGGTCAGTCTCGTTCCCAATCTCTGCCTGAAGATGCTGGCAACAGCAGACTGAAGGTCCTGGCTCTAATCTTCAACACGAGGTGCCTATCTTTTGGCATGTGGAAAATTCATTACTGAGCGGATGTGGTGGATTCTGAGATACGCTCTGCTGTTCTCAGCCATCTGCCTCACAAATAACCACGTGAGAGCTTTTACCTGCCTGTCTCTGATAGCCTCAGCAGTCCTAGCCATGAAGACATGAAGAAACCTGGTCTGCAAACACCCCTGGCTCTGTGCTGTGCGTTCAAGACTGAGGATTTCAGCCACACAAGCAAGTGTACCTTTGGACACACAGTGGAGGGTGAGCTCATGAGACTGTAAGCATGCAATTTGTAAGAAGGAGGAGTGGAAGCTGGGATCATTACAGGTGAATTCCCAAGCCTCTAAAAGAGATGATCTTGAACAATGAATTTGTTTCCTTACTGAGTCACAGGACAAAAGCCATTCCTAGGGACTTGGGCTCACATGATCAGGTCCAGTTTCCAGTTCTGTCATACAGAGATTCTCCCCGTGACTATGGGCAAACAACTTCACTGTTCCCTGTCTGAGTTTCCCTCCAAAAGGAATTAAAGTTCCTCCCAGAAAAGGGGAATGAGGGAAATTTCCTGAGGCAATGTGAGGGTTTACTTGCCTCTGAAATGTGCCTCTCTTGTGCCCTGAGGTCATGACCCCACAGATCTGGCAGAGCTGCTTTCTTTGCTGCTCACTAGTGAGAGGTGGAAGGGCTTTTCCTGCTTCACTCCACATAGCAGTGTTGTCATGTTCTCCTCTCTGCATGTCTCCTTCAGATCTGGCCACAGCTGGTTGCATCTCAGAACAACATGAAACTACACAGAGTTGTAATGGTCCCCCAGGGCTCCTAACCTGGCTGCACAGCCCAGTGGAGTGCAGCATGTCCCAGCCACATGCCCCATGATCCCGTGACTTGACTCTGATGTCCTCAGAAAACTGCTTGCAACAGCGTTGGACATAGCAGCACCGGAGAATCCCCCAGTGCCCAGCGGGAAGCTGTGTGAAAAGAGCTCAGTGCTGGGACAAGTCAGCCCTAAGTTCTTTCTTTACAAAAAGAAGAGACCAGAAGAGATAGTTATGTGTAAAAATCTTGGGATCTTCCTGCAAGTCTTGCTTGATATTTTAATATGACAACTTTCACTGCAGGGAGAATGGTCCAGTTTCACTCCACATCCTCTCCCACATCCCTGTCTTCACCCTGTTCCAACCCCATTATATGTCCTTCTCCATCATTTTACATGGCAGACGTTTTTCATTCAAAATTTATCCATGATGAGAAAACCTTCCAAGTGCCTCCAAACACCATCTTCTCACATCAGTCAATATTTCCCTGAAATTCTGTGGGATTTTGGTGTCTCTGTCACTTAAGACAATGGAAGTCTAGGAAACACAAGCCTTTGCACATTGGGCCAGTCACACTTTTGCTGTAAGGAAAGGGGAGTGTACAAAAGAGACTTGGAGGCTCTCTGGAGCTCGGCCATGCTCCCTGCGAGGCAGAGATGTTGCAGAGCACCCACACGTGGCGCTTCTGCAGAGACACTGCACGTCAACAGTTAACTTCCCTTTGTTCCCATCCAAATGATTAAGCTTAGAAGCTTGCCTGGTGACATCACCAGAGTTTAAACATGCTGGACATGATCCAGGGAGCCAAAGTTATGGCTGACCCCATGGCTACCGATCCGCTCTGCAAGTAGCTGATGTCTGCTCTCACTTTATGAATTATTTAATGGGTTAAAGATTGCTCAGATCTTCTTTATACAATATACAGCTATACATTGGGCAGGAGGATGTAAACAGGCATTAACAAGGTTAAAGTCATATACTGTAACTACACTGTTTTCAGCTTGCAGCTTTATTGACTTAATCATGCCAGCACTGCAGCCAACAAATCATTAAATCCATTCCATTCTTCTGCTGGTTACCAACCACAAAAACAGAGGCAGGAAACATGGAGCAAATCTCAGAGGGGGTGGGGAGGGCAGAGGGGTGCGGGGCTGAGGAGAACAGTGGGATCACTATGGAGTGATGCTGGCCTGTCACCGCCAGCACAAAGACGCCAAATCTGTCTTTATGGACTAAGTGGTTTCATGGTTTAAAGTGACACACTCATTTGTTCCTGGTTTTGCCATGATTATAGAAAAGAAGAAGAGGGGAGTGGGGAGAGGGAATAAAAAAGCAAGCTGAGCTTCTTCATACCGTAACTTACTCTTTCTCTGTCCATGTGTGTCATTGTCCATGTGTGCTGTGCATCCTCACAGAGCCACAGACCTCAGCTGCAAACTCCCCCCAGGCCAGGGCAGAGGAGATCTAGGTGCTTGTGGCACCCAAGGGGTCTCAGGCTCTGTGCTGCACTCACTGCCAAGCTGCAGCCAAACACAGGCATGATTTAGAGTTCAGCATAAAAGCAAGGAGACATGGAGCATTAAATCAGTCCATCCACTGCCCTCCAGGAGCAGCTCTGACCACAGAAAGCCATGGGAGAAATCTCTACTCTCAGACTGAACTAACAACTTCGCTTTCAGAAAAAAGCTTTTGTAGTGGTGTGTTTTAAAAGGTTTTTATTAGTTGAATTGTTTTATAATGTTTCCATTACCTGGTTTGTTCTGTGTATCCCCCGTATTCTCTCCCTTTGGTCTCCCCCTGTTCTTTCCCCTCCCTGGTGGCACGTCTGTCACTTTGAGACCCTTCCCAGAGTCTGGAAAGTTCTCTGGAAGGGGTCGAGGGATAGGCTGCTTCGGGGGAA
>VZTB01014845.1:0-64122 GCA_013397245.1 Thryothorus ludovicianus | reverse complement strand
GGTCAGAGTCCTCCTTTATCTTCGCTATTGTCGCCGCATTTGCGTTCAAGATGCGCGTCCCTGGGATTCCGGGACAGTTTGCCCTCAGGACAGGTGAACCCAGCCGAGGCTCAGCAGGGCAGTCAGGGCTGGCCGGCAGGTTCATACCGTGGCAGGCAGCTACAGACGGAGCTGCCCTCGTGCGCGCCAGCTTTTATATTTGGCGCTCCAACATTTCTGCCGCTATAAGCTTTCATCTTTGGCCTGGCACTTAACCATAACTTTTCAGACCTGTGTTCAGGACCTCCAGAAGCTCCCTGGTTGTCAGTAGTGGAGAACACAGGTGGCCCACTGCAGTCAGCAGATTGCTAAAATACTGTTTCTAGGTCGTTAGCTGAAGATCTAGCTTTGGAAATGGAGCTGCCAGCTTATCAGGTTTGAACCTCTAAGATCCTTATTTGTCCCTGCTGTGGTTCCTATACATTTTTTGATAGAAATCACCTTCTCTATCACCAATGGCTTGGTGCCTATGCTAGTGGAGCATCCTGTCAGGACACAGACATATGTGTTACAGGTAGGCTACAGAGTAAGAATTCAGCATGAGCTCTTGGAAACCTACAGACATTAGAGTGCTTTGCTTCTTTTACTGATGCCTATTTGCCAGCTTTCCTCCAGTGCAGGAACATAAAATAAGCTCCCCCTGTCTGGGGAAGACTCAGCTACACCAGGAGGGTTTCCTGGTCCATTTCTATTTGTTATGAAAAGAAGAAATGGCCAACAAGCTGCCTTTGCTTTACCTTCTGGGTACAAGCTGCCCAGAGCTCCCTGTGAGAATAACCCAGATTTTAGCATCCTACCAGTGCAAGGGCTTGGCAGATACATTTGCACCTTGTCCTGACACAAACCACTCCAGACCTTTTTGAACACCATCATTATTTCATTTATAGTTGTTTTCTTTAGACCTAAACAAATCTTCTTACAATTTGAGTTCCAACCTTGCCTTTTTTTGTTTACTAGTCTCCAGATCCCTATCACTCAGAGATAGCTCCTGGCTCCATATAATGCAAATAAACATATCATTACTTGGTGCAAGAGTCAGCCAGAATTCGTCTTGGAAACAGCCTCCAAGGAAGAGCCTGTCCCCCAGCCTCTCACCCGCAATGGAGGCAGTGGTACACACCATAAAAGGTGCTTTTTTCCAGCCACCACACTGGAATAACAGACAGAAACAAAAATGATTTTTGAAAGTCAGAGTGTCAAAAGTCAGCTATTTGAAGTACCTATGTGACTTTCAACTTAATTTATGTTTGTATATTGGATCACCACAGTTGCTGTTGCCTCCACAGACTGGGAATGAAGGCACCTCCAGCAGGCACGGGCCAAGCCTCAGTGTGTTTTCACTGCAGCTCATCCAGCACATCTTGGAGATGCATATTATGGTGAGCTGAAGTTACTCTTTAAACATCTTTTCCTTCACTGGCCACAGGAGAAGTCTAAATGATGGGAGCAGAAAGATGTATCCCAACCAGTCACAGAAGAAGACTGACAATAGAGAGCACTAAATCCATAGCTCACTAGGCCCAAACCAGCACTTAACCACACAGCTATTTTGCTTTTTTCCTGGGGTTCAGCAGCCCCAGCTCCACAGCTTGTTCTCAACAGAACCACCTGTGCTGTGCTCAGCCAGCACTGCCTCCCTCCACTGAACCGCAGCTCCCTGCCAGCCTGCACCCACCCCCTTTCCTGTGTGCTCTAAGGTCCAAGCTGGCCATGTGGGGGCTGGTGTGCTGGACTCAGACTGCTGAGCACCTGAGTAGTGCCCTGTGCTCATCGGGAGAGCAGGGAATGCAGAGGAGGCTCGGCAGCTGCAGTCAGTAGCAAGGAGCTGCCTCAGAGGGAAGTCGCAGTTGTGCTGATGTTTAAGGACTGACACACCCAACCAGGAGCAACACACCACTTGGGCTATTTATAATCCCTGATTCTCGAGTCTTAAAATAGCACTGCTTTTATTTTTATATTTTTAGGCACACTGCTATGTTTGAGCGACTCCATTCGCACACTCCACATCAAACACATCACAGGCAGTCTTGGAAATGACACTTGGGACTCTGTCTCCCCACGGAAAGTAGGGGTGAATTTCCCTCTCCCCATCACCTCTATCTCCTTGGCAAATGTGACTGGGCCTATTTCCATGTATTTACATACAGACTGCCTCTTCCAAAAGCACAAAGAAGGGGCCATGCAGGTCTCCCCTGCAAACACCCAGCTAAAGCAGAACAGCAAAGGTTCTCCAGGCTGCTGCACAGGGCCACACGTATGCTACTCTCATCAACAGGCACCACAAAGCCTCTGAAGCAGTTAATGGCTCCTATAAGAGAGCAATACTGTTTATTTGTGTTTTTCTTAAAAAACAAAGGTCAATATACAGAACTAGTCAAACAAACCAGGGCTGCAGGTCTGAAAGGAGCACTCCCTCTGGCTGCCGCACAGCCCTAGCTGCTTGTTCTCTGCTCCCTGGTGCCACAATGTATCTTGGCTGGCATTTCTTAATGACTGGAGCATCTATGTGCTCTTTCTAGAACGATTATAAAATATTAAGGGCAGGAGAAAAAATTCCTTGCACAGACAAGGCTCCAGCAGACTGCATAGGCGTCAAATGGTAAATCATTAGGTGTTTTAATTGCAGAGTTATTTATACCCTGGAACCTGTTATTAACATAGGAAAAAACAGAATCTATTGTTACCCATAATCAAAAGGATTGCTATGGGATTGCAAAAGCATGGATAGCCTCAGCCAGATCATCTGTCTTTTGGCACTGGTGACTGTCATGGGGAGAACATTAAACAGAGGCCCAATGTTATGGTACTTCAGCCAAGAAGTTCAGAGGGGTGGTCCCAACATATGAACCCGAATTTCTTTACTCAGTCTCACCCCTATCAACCCTCTGCTGCCTCTGGCCACAGGCCTGGCATTAAGTAGGGGAGCTCTGAAGAGAAGGTACTGCAGGGGTCCAAACCCATCCTTCCCTATCAGCAAAGCCTTTCTGACCAAGGGGTGCACAGATAAGACACATCCTGAATTTGGCCTCGAGTTGCATATCCTGTTAAAATTCAGGATTAACAGGTTATATTTTCATTTGTGAGAGCATTATCTGCCCCAAGAAAGGTTTCCGATTTCACCAGCACTAATCAGGAGCCACAATGGATTTCCGGTCTCAGCAATGAGGCTCGAGAGCCTTTGTACCTTGTGGAGCCAGTTTCAATTCAAAGCTAACTGGCTGAGCTCTCATAGCTGCATGTTGAACAGATTAAGGGGAAAGAAGTCATTGCCATGCTACTGTAACTTATTCCTAAATCCATTTCTTACAGACACAAATCTCTCTGAGCACTGAAGCAACTTGTAGCTACACTCCCTTTCCAGGAATGACAATCAGTGGCATTGAGCAATGATCCCCATTACAGTTCTGTACCTTAAAAGAAATGTGTCAAAACCCTGCACTGGCTTAGGCTCTTAAGGATATCATAAAAGATAAGCAGCAAACAGGTCCAGAATAAAGAAATTAGTGTGCCCCAACACAGAGCTGTGTGCCCTGCACCGGACTGTGGGTGCAGCAGCATTTCCCATTGGAATGCTATCACCCAGACAGGGCATCCCAGCACAGGAGTGCACTGGCCTGGGACAGTCAAGTACTACTGGAGCTGTATTTATATCTGGGAGGGCAACCAGACTCACAGGAGGTACTGTATTTGTGGACAGAGAGGTGAAAAGCTTACTGACAACTGGCTTTGCCAGATAAGTATATTAGGCCTGAGTTACAGTCTTCATGTCCTCTCACTGCCTCCACTCCCTGGACTGTATGAGTCAGTAGAACTGGAGGGAAAATACTCACAAAATTCTACAAGTTCAGGAATTAAAGAGACATCTCCGAAACTTGCCTGTGGCACTTGATACCAGCTGAAAAATTGGGTTAGCTTGACATTGCTGCTGGAGGTGAACAGAGCTGGGAATGCTGGCTGAGTAGCAGGCGAGCAGAGCCCCTCTCTGCAGAGCAGGGTGAGCACAGTACTGCCTACAGCCTCACTGCTCCAGCATGGTAACACCTTTTAAATTTTTAAATCCAGGAGTGAGAGCAATTAAGAAAACACACTTTGTTTCCTGAACAAACATGAGGTTCAGACAGTTTGGGATTATGAGATTCATGCAAATCTGCAAGTCTGGCCTGAGCAGTTTTTGAGGGCTGGAGAACTCTGAGTTCTACAAGGTTCAAAAGAGCTTTGCCTTGAATAGCCATGGCAAGACCATTTCGGTGTTGAGGCTCTTTTACCATCTCCAAACCAGCTCGGCTGACAGTCACTGCCTGGCAGGAGGCTGGGAGAGCCCTGTAAAGGGAGCAGCAGCCCTGGAGAGCAAACACCGAATGTCTTGTAAATCCTGCTGCAGGGCGTGCCACATCATAGGGGGCTCGCTTGAAGGCTCTCCTGGTTTGTCTGCTCAGACAAGATGCCAGGCCCTGCTGGTGATGACACCCTGCTGCCTCTCCTCATGCCATCTGAGCCACTTGCCTGGTGCTGCCCTGCCCCTGTCCTAGCAGCTTTCCAACTGACCCAGGAAAAAAATAACAAATTACCAGGTTACAGTGGTTTATTTTTCCTTAATACTTTCCTTTCTGCTCCCATTTGCTGCTGGCCTTGAGGAAAGAGTATAAAGACTGATAGAAATGAGTCTACAAACCTCTGATACTCTGCCCCCAAGCTGGGGAGGTTTCCAGGGACTGGAGCGGGGGCTGCCTCCGGAGTCAACCGGGAGGAGGGAGAGGAGGCAGGGGAGGGAGAAGGGGAAAAAATGAACAGCTGCAAAGCAATTAAGCCTGCCTCCCTGCCGTACTGTCCAAAGCAGGAGGCAATCTAATTCAGCCTGGTGCCTCTCTTCCTTCAGCCGTCTGGTGCCTGCCTGGGATTCAGGAAAGGGGCTGTCTGACTGCCCACTTTGTCTGACGAGCCAAAGGGGCCCTTCCCAGCCACAATTTCCAAAGGAAAGAGATCTTGGCTGGTGGTGTCTCTTTTTTTCTGCGAAAAACATGAACTGAATGTAGTGGCAGCAGCTTTATAACCCTCTCCTGCCCTTCCTCAGCAAACAACCAAAGTGGAGCTGGAGCAAGAAAATGACCCCACTGGTCTCTGGCTCAGCACTTGTCTCCCAGCACAATGAATCAATTGGTGTCCCATGGTCATTGCAGTAACTGTATCTTTCACAAGCAAGATTTTATATAGAGATAGGATGTTTTCTGCCCACTTCCTTCCAGTCATTCCAATCATGAACTACTGTTAAAAATACAATGCATTTAAAATCTGTAACATTTTGCAAGCACATGTTCCAGTTTCCCATCTGTACGGCTGGGCTTTTGTTTTCTGCCCAGTAAAGGTGTGGAGGAACAGTGATAGAGGGGAGCCTGTGGTGCAGCTGGGTTAGAAACTTACATGTACAGAAGGTCATCTCATTTTCATGTTCCTAATATCAGGGATTACTTTAATTCCTTATTCTGGCCAACTGTTTTGGTTTATAATCCACAGCACAGGACTCCTTCCAGCCTGTCTAAGGTGGTACTTGTTCTGCTATTTCTTCAGAAACTGGAAAAAAATGTTTTATTTGGAAAATATTAGTGAGGCAGGGCACTAAAAGCCTTTTAGTACCCAGTCAGAGGAGCAAATAGGGTCTGTTAGGAGAACAGAGTACAATTCAACTCTACTTTCAGTTATGTTTGACAGTAATCTAGGCAGCATGTACATACCATCCCCCTCGCTTGAAGACAGAAATATGCCAAATGTGTATTTTAAATGAATCTAGACAGCATTTCATCTTATAAAATGTCTCAATACTGTAATCCTAAGTAGAAAAAATAAGAAATCAGAGAGAAAGCAAGATTTCAGCCCACCATTCTGATAAATTATTTGTAAAGGATGAAATTTGAGGATTATTATTTAGCTCTCCATAAGCTAAGCACAGTAACTTTATGTATTGTGTCAACCTAGAATGGAGCAACACATTGAAGACAGGAGTTCCTCACTAACCTTATTCCACATAAGGTCCCTCATGAAGACCACAGCTCTTTTTAAAAATATAATTCATAGACATATAGTTATATGCCACCTATTTAGGAAAAATCTCAGAGTCTGGACTGGGCACAAAATAGATTAGTACATATCTTCCCTCAATGCCAAATTTTTTTCTTATGAAAAGGTTCCTAGTAAGTAGTAACTTTTAATTTCCTTAAAAATGTAAAATGAAAGATAAATAAATGTTGGGGATTTTAGTCCAAGTCCTAAACTATGGGAAAACACTGATATGCCTAGCAAAACCTTCTTTAGTTAAAGATTTCCTCACATTTCAGGACCGTCACACAGTCTGTGGTGATGTTACCAGCATTTCTCTGTTCTTGCTGACCTTAGGTGCTCCTAAACCATTATACACATAATATTCAGTGATAACAGAATGCCATTCACATTTCAGTAACAATAATTCACCTTAATGAGATAAGAACTTAGACGTGAAATGACTCTACCTCTATTTGAGAGATATTAGCACACTTTGGGGAACTGCAGAATCACAAATAATGACATCAAGAGTCCGACACTATTCCTGGAGAGCTTGTACTCCCAATTACATCAACAGGAATTTGAGATGTGTAAGAATTGCAAAAGCAGATGTTAATCTGCAGCAAACACCACAGTTATGGGCAGTCTGCATTTTTGCCTTAAGCAAACAAGAAAAACAAGACTATTAATGAGAGAAAACAGTACCAGTTTCTAACTGCACATATAAATAGGCATTAACACCAACTATATTCCTGAAGTGACTCATTACAGCATAAAGAAAACTTTTACAAGAAACTTCATGCTGTTTACCAATTTCCCATTTACATTTTGTCTTAATTCTTGCTTTCCCACTCGTAGCACGCGCCCCAACCTTAGTAAAGATCTTCAAGAGACGGAAACTCGAACTAAAACCAGAATCATCAAGATTGACTCCTTCAGTGAACTGTTTCTCCACTTTTCCCGTAGTCAAGTAACTAAAGCAGTGTAAACACCGACCCTGTTATCAAAGCAAGCCAGGATTACTCGGCGCTGTGCTGGCACAGGGATGGACGCGGCTCCGCCGGGGCTGGGGGAGCTGCGGCCGCTCTGCCCTCGGCACCGCGCTAGTGCCGAGCCAAGCACGAAAAAAACTGCAGGAATAGCTTAATTCCAGCTCTAAATGAGCTCAGCAGGGAATCTAAACAGTCAAGTCAATTGCTACAATCTGCACTTTTCAACCTCGTTCTGCTCCTTTGATCAAGCTGGATTTTGAACTACGGCGATTAATGGACTAATAGAGGAAGTCACAGGGCATCTCTTGGGAGAGGAGGGAAAGGAGAAAAAATATCTCATACTCATCATGCAGCTATGCTGCTAAACACAGTTCCATGTAGAAAAGTAAAATGCCGCTGCAGAAAGTGTGCTGACTGAGAGGGAAAGGAGAAGAAAAAGGGGGTTGTACGAAACAAGAAAATAATGCTCATGTGATTGTTCATTCATTGCTTAAACACAGCCTTCAGAGCAGCGGGGAGAGAAAACAGACTGCCAGAGTATGAGCACCCTGTAAACTACCCTCCAACCCAGTGCTGTAACTGTTTATTCTTGATGCCAGAGAGTAAAGGAAATATTAAACATAATTATGCAAAGAGAAGCTTTCAAAAGTCCTGAGTAATTAAGCACTAACAGAAATTGATTTGTTTATGACAGGGATATATACAACTGATATTCCAGGGTAATATGTCTTCATCTTGCTGGAAAGGGAAGAAATACATTAACATTAGCAGCCTGCTAATCACAAAATAGAGGGAAAAAGTGTTTTGTTAAGAATTTTTTCTCCAGTTGCTTTGTTGCTTTCTGAGAGGATGGGGCAGCTTTTCTTCCTACAAGGGGCAAATTTTCCTTCTGCAATTGATGACTTTTAAAAAACCCGACAAAAGGACTTCAAATAACCCCTGGACTGATCAAAACATTAATTTATTTGAAACTTGACAAGTTTGTAAAATGCTGGTACTAACCTCTGGAGGGAAACAAACCTCAGTAACAACAACAACAAAAAAATCACCAGAAAAGCCAAAAAAAATTCAAATGTAAACTTCAGCTGAGGCAGGAACAAGTGCATCAAAGCTTCCAACTCCCTCTCTTTTTTTTGTAGCACTAATATAGCATTGCAAATGACTGATGGGCCCCTTGCTGCATCCTTCTGCTCCACCTCTGGTCTTTCTTGAGCATACAAAGCCTAGATACATACATGATTCACTCTGCTCTCAGAAATAATCCTGCAGTCGTCCTGGAATGACCTCCCACTGCGTAAATTTAGGCGTGTGTGTTTGAATCTTTACAAGATCAAGCTGTTAATGTAATGTCTTAGGCCAGGATATCACACTCTTTTTGCAACATTAAAGGGCTTACCCTCCTTGTGGGTCTCTCATCAATTCTGTAGTGGGGAAAAATAGTTCAGCACAGCTTGTGTATAACCTGCATCCACATCTGCATCTGCCTGACACTGATCCAAGGAACTGCATTTTCATTAATTCAATGACAAATGTTAAATAATTTTGCTGGTTATACAGAGAATATTATTTATACTGAAGTAATGCATTTACTACCTTCATCCTTTAACATTCATATATGCCAAGGGTTCAATTGTAATACAAGATTACTTCTTGTTTGTAGGAGACTGTTGGGTGCCCAGTGAATGGGACGGCGGACAGAGACGAGAGATCTCTGAAGCTGGATCCTGGAACTTAGAGTTTATTGCAAAGGGCGTGGGTGCAAGCTGGGACCCTGCTTAGAGCTGCCAGCCACAGCTCAGAGCAGGCACAGGAGGGGGAGAACAAAAGACTGAGGAGCAAAAGATATGAGCAGATAAGAGCAGCAAGAGAGCAGGAGCAAGAGAGCAAGAAAAACCAGGAATAAGAGAGTAGGAACAAGAGCAAGAGAGTGAGAGCTTGAAGTTCCTGTTACAATGCAATAAATCCTCTTCTATGTTGAATATTCTAATTTCCACTAACCAATCTACTACAAGATACAAGTCCTATGGCATTTACATACAGCCTATAAGAATCCTTACATTGCCATACTTATCAGCAAGCAGAGGTTCTTGCTTATCTAAACAAAAGGGGATTACTTTCAGCTGGACATACCAGCTTTTCAGTTGTTCAATAACTAAGGTTTGCTATGTCAAAGGTTGCTTTCATTTCAATCTCACTTACAGTTTCCATATTCTTAAAATCTTTTGTCAGGCAATCATATTTATAAGGCTTTCCTGTTTCACCTTCCCCAACATTGTTAATGGTAGTGCTTTTCAGAATTATGTACTGATAATAATGATTTTTGCCTTTACATGTGCTATTAAAAATTTAACTTTAAAACATGTAATAGAGTGATTAGCTTTCAAAGCCCTAAGAAGAGCTGCTGCATTCTGATTGTGGATTTCTATCAATTATTAGTGCTGGCTGCTAGAAATATCCAAAGTGCTCGAGACACAAATATTACACAGCCAACATGGCAGACTGATAGGCCCCTCAACTCCCTCAACGTAGCTTTTGCAAACAGCTCATAATAGTGTTTGGCTTTCAAACCTTAATGTTAACAGCTTTGATGGGACTGCTTCTAATTCGTATTTAAGACCCATTACCTCTTCCTCTAAGCAATCTTCATGAAACATGATTTGTTCTGGGGGTATTTGCCATCCAGTGCAGCTCTGTAATGGCCGTTAATTCACACCATTTTTCTCGCTCCTGTATTAATCAGCAAACTGTGAATCATCCCAGTGTTTCTAGACTCACAGATGTACGAGAGAATCACCGAGGCCAGTTCAGTTTCTCTCCCCATTCAGTCCCACAGACAATATCAGTTCCTGTTTACAGCCACAGCTTTGTTTTCCCCCACCCACACACTGAAATTTCTCCAAAATGCCCAAAGGGAAAAAAAAAAAACAACAAGAACCCAAAAAACCCCACCGAGTTCATTTTACCAGGAAAGTTATTTCTAGGTATTGTATCTGAATGAAAACATGTTTGTGCTTTTTGCAGCACTCACTGCAGCGGGGCAGGAAGGACAGAGGAGCAGAGCAGGGAGGCAGAGGGGCTGCTCTGGTCACCCTGCCCTGCCACAGCCAGGCACAGGCTCACAGCATCCCAGGCACTCTACTACACACTCATTTGCCTTTATTTTGTTTGCTAAATTGGACTTTGGTTGTGCACGCGTTCTTGCCTTGTGAAGTGCTGATATAATTTTAGATTATGACACGACAGTACTAGGTAGAAAGCACCTCAAAATCAAGGGTAGATACCATGCTCTAACAGTATCACTGTGGAAAGTATTAGAATTATTAATTTAGGCATCAAATTTGAGGCAATAAGTAGGGCATGGTTTTAGGGAAGTGAGCACATTTTCTAAAAGCCAGGCTGCTTTTAGTTCAACACAAGATCCCCAAACTGTCATTTACAAAAAAGAGACAGAAAATACAGACAACGTACTACTCTACCTTCCAAAAACATGGGAAAAATTGAATGAAGATGTTCTGATATTAATGGGGATTTACAGCACAGTTGAAATGATTTGGGTATATAACAGGGTCATGGAAACCCATTTCCTCATTGCTATTCCTCAGCACACTGGGCCATGAACACACCTTTGCAATGTAAGAATTTGGGGTGTGCTGACACTTCTAAGTGAGGATGTACCTTACCCATCACTAACCACTCTACAAGTTGTTATTTTCCAGAATGATACACAGAAGGAAGTTATGGCACTCATCCTGAAACCAAGCAGTGAGAAGGTTGTCAAGTCCTTCCCTAGATTCCCAGGATGTTTAAAACTTCATTGTATCCAAGAGTATAGTTGAAAAAAATATGTATGTTCAAAACCTTTTGCTCAATTGCTTTTAACTTTCTCTTTCTCCACTCTGCACAGCCCTGCCTTAGCCCTGCAGGCATCTCTTCATTGTCCTGCACATAACAAAGAGAAAGACTTCCCTGAACGCCTCCAGCACCCCTCACTGGTGTTTACAGTACCTCTTGAGCCTTTTTTTTTTCCCAACTAGTTTTTAATTTGTCCAGTTTGAGATCGCATTGAGTTGTCTGTATCTTAAATGCTCAATTGCTGGCAAAACATCTTCCATTTTATTAAACAGGTCAAAACCAAGGGAAAGACCTGTCTGGATCAAGGAAAGTGCTGCAGCTTTGGTGTAGTGTCCACATTAATTTCAGATCCAAAAGGTGATGGTGAGAGTGGGGAAGGATGCTCCCTACATTGTGTTTAGAAGGATTTGGTCTATTCAGAGGCTTCTCCTTTGCAGATTGCTTCCCCTAAGGATGGCTGTGTGGTGTCCAAGAGTGCTACCAGCACAACAGAGCTAAGCTGGAAGGAATTATGAGTGCATTAGGCAGAGCTGTTGCAAACATCACTGCCTGCAAACATCTTAAAATACAAACCAAAGAAATGGGAAGGTTAAGACATGGCCACAAGGGCTCCACTACAACAGGGGAATGCTCTGAAATCCCCAAAACGGGACACAAGAAGACAACACATGCAATTTAGAACAACACTGAGAAAGAACAATGGGCACAGAAGATCAGATTAAGGCTTTTTTATCTTGATTACTGCATTTCTGAAAATGTTGCATTACTGTTGACATGTTGAGGCCAAGCATCCCATTTTGTTCCACAAGTTTACTTCTTACTTTCCAAAACTTATATGACATGATTTATTCACAGGGGAGGAAGGGGGAAGATGGCAATTGATAGCTTCAGTCAAGCTCCTCTCAGACTCTCTTGAGAAGATAACAGAGAATCTCCAAGTTTGAAAAAAATATAAACTTACTTGAAAGTGCACAGATAAATATAAATTCAGAAATGACCACTCAAGAAGATGTTTTTACATCTGTGGAGATATCAAACTCCAGGCTCAGCCTTATTGCTCTCTGTAATCCAGATTCATCACCAGCTTCCTTTAGTCCCCTATTCAAAGGCACTTAATTAGCTGAAAGGGCTTGTTGCTTTGCTTTCTAAAGCATCCCTCAAAGGCTTTGCTTTGGTATTGTGCTACCATTGTCCATTGAAATCAAATCTGGTTTTCTCCTCACAGCATTGGTAAAAGAAAAAAAAAGGCAGTATTTTAAAAACTTGGGCCCCAAGAAAAAAGAAAGAGGAGAGGAGAGGAGAGGAGAGGAGAGGAGAGGATACCAGCAAAATTTCATTCAAAGTAACTTTAAAAATAAGTTTGACATCTGAAGAAAAAGGGCAGGGGATTGAAACTGCAGAGGGAATCTGGCCAGCATTTTTGGTTTTATTAATAATGCATGATACTCTAATTGTTTTATGTATTAGGAAGATGCCTTGTGACATCTTGGAAATCCCAAATAGAACATTATTTTTTCCCTGTACTTGCAGGGGTACTGTATATACTCAGATGATGCAGGTTGTGTTCTCTGCTTTTCTAAACTCTTCATCAACCTGCATCAGAGCTTATAAAGTGCTGCTGAGTCAGAACAGTCTCACCTAACAGTCACAGTGCACTGACTTTTCACAGGCAGAAATAACTTCCCATAATATATGGCATACAGAAATCAGGCCATGGTACTACCATCTCTTCATATTATTAAAATCTGTATTTTGTATTCTATTAAAGTTATTTAACCTTTGACACATAACCTTTGGGTCAGTTTGTTCTTTATAACAGTGCATTTCATCTTCGGTTTTGTTTCTATATTTAGAAAACTTTATGCTCTGAAAGAAGATTTTTTTAACTTTAAAAATATATATATTTAATCTAGCTCAGAAGTTTTGTTGTTTCTCTGCAACCTATATTATATTCTTCCAACTCAGATAATATATTGCTGTTTTTACCTCAGTCAGAGAAATACTTTGCTTTTCAAAGGGTATTTTAGTCTTCAGCATGTTCTTCATTATCTCATAGGCAGTCCATATGTAGTGAAAACACAGCTACTTTTACTGCAAATGATATTAGTCTTCTCTCTGTCTCTTCTCTTCAATACTTCTCTCTATTCTTATCAGTATTTTTGGTAATGGAGATGAAACAAATACATGCTTCACTGACAATCCCGTACAACTCCGGATGTCAGCAGGAATGCAGAGAGCTCTAAGAATAGCACATTTGGTTCCTAGGGTGCAAGTAGAGCTCAGAGACACAGCATGTCCCTCTCAGACAATGGCTGTTTATCACCTACATCCCCCCAACAGAACAACCTTTTCAGCTGTGTTTTGGTTCTCAGCATTTCACACACAGCAGTCAGTGGGCAATCCCGCCCTCTTCCCAAGCTTTAACTCACACTAGCTCGGGCTT
This sequence comes from Thryothorus ludovicianus, assembly GCA_013397245.1. Classification (NCBI taxonomy): domain Eukaryota; kingdom Metazoa; phylum Chordata; class Aves; order Passeriformes; family Certhiidae; genus Thryothorus; species Thryothorus ludovicianus. The sequence goes on along the minus strand of VZTB01014845.1, from coordinate 50,763 downwards.
GGAAAAGAAACAGCCACCCAAAGGGTTTATTGTATTCCAGCCTGACTTAAACTCTGAGTATCACTGGCTGGTTTTCCCACCTTCAGGAAGGAGGGGATCTGTCCTTCCCCTGCACAGAGCCCTGTGTCTGTTCTTACACTGGAGGAACTGACAGAAGAGCTCTTCTCAAAGTGGGGCGTTGTATCAGCATTGCTCAAGGCAGAATTGGGCCGAATCTATCTGACATTCCAGAATAGGAAATATGCAAGTACAAACTCTATTTAGACATGAAAATCAGGGAGATGCCCAACTAGTCAACCTGCCTGGGCAAATGCAGCTTTTTGTGCACCCAGAAACAGCCAATAAAGTCAAGTGGCAAAAGAAAACAGTGTGTGATAGTTCTGGAGACTATCAGACTCTGGCATTTACAACCATCTTTATATTGGGGATTTACGAGTCCAGACCTTTGAGTATAATGTCACTCACAGACATCAGCCCTACAGGAATAAAATGCAACCTGCCCATAGCCAGAGAGCAGCCTCAGTTAGCCCCACCAGGCTTTGCTCTATCACACAATGTGAGCTGTCAGTGCCTCAATCAATACCCATCAATGCTCAACAATAAAGACATAGTGCTTCAGATGGGGGGAGATTAGCCCCATCAGATTCAGCAATTGTCCAGGCAAGACAGCATCTGGGACACAGATTGATTACACTTAAAAGACACATCACTAACTACAAAAATGGTAGAGCTGTGAGGCACCAGCAGTAACCCTGCTTTTGGAATGTGGAGTGTTTGCTTTAATACACAGTGAAACAACAGCAAAACGCTCACTCTGGGTCTAGGCTGCTGCTCTGTTCCCCATGTTGCTGTGCCTGCTACAAGGATCAAATTTCATGGTTTATTGTTCTCCCTCCAACTGGACACCATCCACATTCTTCTTCTGTACAAAGCTGAACCTCTTGCCTCAAAGAAGAGAGAACTTTGCCTTCTTTTTATAAATTTTAGTCATATTTGCAAACACACACACAGAGTAAGGGGATGACTTTTAAACACTAAACAACATTTCAGGGAATGCTTTTATTTTTCTCTGAGCAAACTTCTGTGAATGAGGCTAAGAAAGGGCAATTTTCCACCAGAAATTTACTAATTTTTGAGATGCAGAAGTTGTCTCTCCTGTCTCCTGAATCTTTAACATTGTGCCTCTTAATGAAACAACTGCTCTATGCTTGAAAAGTCCTATTAATCACCCGCCTCAGGAGGGAAATTGCACTGAAATTCTGCAAAACTCAGATTAAGCTCTGGATACACTGCTGGAAATCAAAACTATAGTCACTGGGGCTACTACACTCTAATGCAGTAAAATTGGTACAGAGCAAGTGAGGTCCAAAATTCAGTACCAATCTCTCAATGTAAATAAGAAATCTACTGCATAGAAATAACAGATCTCCATGCTAGATTCCTAGAAACATAGTAAGCATCTCAGACTCAAGGATTCCTACACACAATAATTCTCCTATGTAATCTTCCTTTTAACTCAGCTCTCAGGATCTATTTTCTTCTATGAGATTTGCAGTGAAGTTACCAAAAACTTATAAAATGCTCCACTCCTGAACATCCACCATCTTTCTTCAGCAGCTCAAGAGATTGTAAAACTGAAGCACTGTCATCTGGTGTGTAATTATTGTACTGTCTTCCCTGCAAAATGAGGGAGGCACCATAAGCTTACCTAACTAGTCTGAAAATGTAAAATGCTCATCACCTGTAATCATTGTCTTAACTGTCCTTGATCTTTACTGATAGCAGCAAGATTATAATAACTCTCTCTGACAGTGAGAATCAGCTGAAAATGCAGCACAGGCAGAGCACCAGGAAAGTTGCTTGAAGAAGGAATATTTTGGCCAATTAGACAGACTCACTTCAGGATTTTTATTTTTTTTTTGGTGTCTAATCAGTGATGCAAGGAGTTCAGAGGTATAATAAGACTAAAATGCAAAGCAGGGAAAACTGGGGCATAGAAACCTCAGGAATCCAACAAGGACGTTCCAACTTCACAGACTCAGTGGTGAAGGCAAAAAAAACCAAACCTCAAAGGTTATGAATGTATGATCAAAAGTGATCATGTCACTGTGGTTAACAACTTATTAGTCCTCATGCAAGATGCAGGAAAACACCATGAATGTATTCTTCAGCCACACCTGCCTCCAGAGTAAAACACCTGGTGGGCAGTAATTCGTGGAACTGCTGCACTTTGCTCTCTTTCAATCATATGTCTATCCACAGGCCTGGGTCCCAAGCCAGCAAGACTGTTTAATCTGGGTCCCACTGAACACAAGCAGGGTCCTCAGGTGCTTCAAGCAACAAACTGCTCTATGTCTTTGTTGAATGAGGGGCATTTCACTGGTAACCCTTTAAAGAGCACTAGATGTGCCTCACTGTTACCTGTTCTACACCTGCCCAAGTAAATTCAGTGAGTCTCCAGCCCTTCCCTGCTGCATGAAGTAAGGGAGAAAGTAGTGTGCACAACTTGGAAAAGAGTGAGTTGATCCTGAACAGACACAGTGGCAATGCACCTCACTGACTTACCACTCAGAAGCTGGTATTTAGTAACTACCCCCTATTTCTCATTGCTATCACAAGAGATCATGACATTGAGTTACACTGTCTTTCTTACACCAAGATTGATGAAATCCCCCTCCTTTCAGAGCCAGTCATTCTGCAGAGAAGAGCAAAGAAGACCTGGCTCTGCAGTGCATTTCACACTTCATCTCTCAAGCAGATCCCAGCAGAATTTCAGTGGTCAGTCCCTGCTTTGCTGGGAGAGAAGTGTCTCTCTCCGTCCTTCCCAAGTTGCTGATGGAGTGACTGAGTGCACAGCTAAGCAGCCTGGAGGACTCTGCTTACAGAGTGTTGGTTCAGCCTCACAAAGCCCTTGGTTTGGCTTTGGTGAGATTCAATGTTTCCAACTATTCTTCCAAACAAAAAGATGTTTATTCCTCACAGCCAGGCTGCCCTCAGACACAGTTCCCGAGCCCTTTCTTTCTTCCAGGAACCTGCTCACAGTACATCTCTCTGATCTGGGGTAGGAGCAGATTCATGCCTCTCACGGAGTCTCAGGGAGAAGGTTGCTGGACAGAAACCAGGGCTGTGCCTCACTTTTGCATTTACCAGCTCGATAGGTATCACAGATCACCATGGGTGGGGGAATGGCCCCCATCCAAAGCAGGGAATGGCTTCTGGCAAATGCTAGTAACAGGTATTTCAAGTCTGCCTCTTTGCTATTCAGGAGCTGTACTGTTTGACCTGCTGTCCATGAAGGACACATTTTAACTTCACTTCTCACCCCACCTGATCTTTTCTAGCCTCAGAAGCATAACACAGAGATGAATTTATTGAAGGGCATTAAGATAAAAAAATTATATTCCCTCTGAAAGGATAACATGAAACATGCAATGAGAGTATCTCTGGAGCTTATAATATAAGCCAAAAGAGACTATCACCTATACATGTAAAAAAAAAGTTATTTTAAAACAACATGAAGTTCTCCACCAGGCTAAAACAGGCAATGCATGGTGGAATTACAGTACATTTTTAGTTGAAGAAATCAATAAATTTTCTCTGACAACACCAGAGGCTGTTATTGCCTTGTCCACGTATGCACTGTGCACACCTCAGAAATTTAGTGACGTTGCATTTGAAACACCAATGGAAAGGCAAAAATAAGAAAATAAATGACTTGGTATTTTCACATAAGCCATGTAAGACAGAAGAGAGGTTCTCACCTGTCTGCTTTGAGATGGCAGTGTGGAGGTCTGCATCTGTCTCTGCACCCGATGTGGCTGCATCAGCTGTCGGAACTGCTGCTGGAGAAACTGGCTGCTGTTGTTCTGCTGGGACTGCTGCATGGCTGGAGACTGCTGCTGCTGCTGCTGGAGATAGTGAATGAGGGACTGCTGTCCTTGTCCTGCTGTCAGAGGGGACATTTTTTGAGTAGCTGACTCTGAGGCAAAGTGAGACAGTGGTTTGGTGTTATTGAAAGAAAACTGGTCTTGGCTAACAGGGCTCTCATTCACCAGACCTGGCTGTAAGCTATTGGATGGCTGTTGCATAATTATGTTCATATTTTTGGTCTGGTTTGTAGCCATTGATTTAAAAAGCGAGTTCTGCATACTTGTGGGGTTGCTGGTGGGAGGGATGTTAGAGATTAATGTACCTGGAGGACTGAATGGCTGCTGATGCAGAGCAGGGCTTGACAGCTTTTCCGGCCTGTACGGTGGAGAAGGTCCAGTATTTGTGGAGGCCATGCTTGCAACCAAGTTGTTCTGTGGGCTTTTAATGCTGCTGGCTGGCAAGCTGGCTGCTGTCAGAGCAGGCAGCATGGAGCTCTGAGGGCTGAAGGGCTGCTGGCTCAGAGCTGGACTCGAGAGCTTCTCAGAGCCATAAGGGGGAGAGGGGCCATTGGATGGGGTGCTGCTGGAAGTCATGCTGGAAAGCAGAGTGTTTTGAGGACTCTGAATGTTGTTTCCTGGTAAATTATTAGCAGACATGCCAGATACCATAACATTTTGAGGACTGAAAGGTTGTTGGTGTGGGGATGATCCTGCCCTGTAAGGTGGAGAGAGACCAGGAGGAGACATAGTTGGCCAGCTGGGAGCCTGTACTTGTTGCTTGGTTCCAGACACCTGCTTGCTGGCTGCCAGCTGCTTTAGCTGCTGAGCATGCCAGTTGGAGCCAGGCATGTTGGGCAAGGGTACTGGGAGCATCGGTGGTGGCTGGTTTTTGTTCTGAACTGCTGTAGAGATGGGTGATGCAGCAGGTTTGTTTGAGGGAGGAACTTGGAAGTTAGCTCCAGCAGATGATGGTCTCATCTGAGGGGATCCTCCACTGGCTGGATTGCAGCCTGGAGAAAAATCTTTGTTGGCAACATGGTTCTCCAGGTGGGAAGTCTGTGGGGAGGACTTTGGAGTGGTACTTATGTTTGGTTGGGAATGACTCAGACCGAGTGGATCTTCAGCCTTGCTGCACAAAATCTTCTCCAGATCCAGGTCATTGGGAGAAGGATCAGGCATTTTGGTCAGCTCTTCCAACAGATCCTGCAGCTCTTGGTCCACAGACTGTAAGCTGTTTCCTTTCTCATCATAATGGACAATGTTGTTGGTTTGCCCTCCTATGGACCCCTTCTGATTTATTTCTGTGTTGGGTGGCACTGAGAACGGGGAGCCAATGCCACCACCGTTCATGTGATTGTTTTCGAGGAGCACTGGGTGCCCTGTGACTCCCAGGGAAGAAGTGCTGTGACCAGTGGAGAATGTAGAGCTTTGCATTTCTGGACATGCCATGCTGGGGTTGGCACCTTGGCCCATGGCAAGGCTTACATCGTCAAGACAAAGTCTTTTACTGTCATTTGGGAACGTGACATCAGGCACACCACTGGAGGCAGGAGAGCTGTCATCTTCCAGTTTTCTTTTAATGGATCCCTGTAGCTGTGAAAATATAAAAGGAATAAGAAAGGATCCATTATTGACCATATTCTGACGTGTACTGAAGCGCCACACTACAACACTGGGTTGGAGATAAAGAAAATTAAATCATACAATTAGAAAGGTAATCATGTGAGACAAATTCAATCAGGATTTAAATGTGTGCAACTTCACCAAAATCGAAAGAGTTATAGTCAGACAAAGGCTAAATATCATGAGTTGGCTTTAAAACAGATGTTACAGTCACAAAATACTGTCTGTCATGTGAGCTGTAATAGAAGTTTTTAAAATAGTTTCTGGTTGCATTTCAATTAAGACATTATACTCCCTGCATAACAGACATGCCAGCATTTTTATGGTAACATTTTTTTAGGTCTAAATGGCAAATCTGAATGAAACTCTGGACTGAATTTAGTGACCTTCTGCCAGTGACTCGGATTAAATTCAGACCTGAGACAATTAAATTGTTTTACATTCTTTATAGGCCAAACATCAGAAATAACTAGCATACTTTCTAAATAAACCAAAACAAAACAAATTCTCAGCTATCTATCTAAACAGACTTTTTAACTTCCTAATCACAGATGTTTTAAATTCCAGAAAGAGTAAGTAACAGCTAAACTTCTTAATTTTTGTTTATTCTTCTATGTCTAAGGCATTGTGAGCTTCATTCTTTTGAAGGATTGCCACTCATTCATAAAAATGGACATGTTTTCAAAATACAATTATATAAATATCTTAATCTACAAGAAATGATGGCATTGTAAATTCACAAATCATGGGGAAAAGAAACTGGTCTTCTACATATAAAGAAAATGAAACTGAAAACAATGCTTATCATACTATTTCAGCATATGACAATCTCTTCCACATAAAATCATCTATGGCTTTCAATTTTAACAAGCATGACCCATATGTCACAGGATTAATCAGACCTTAACATTGCTGCTTCAAATTAAACAAAATAAGCATTATGACCTTGTTTATCAATAGAGGGAAGCAGTATATAGAAAAGTATCTGATCAGCAATGGGAAAATGAAAGAACTCTGGTTCCTCTAAGCCAGCTCCCAGTAAAGCCTCTCCTAGCTCTGGGCTAGAAGCCCAAGTGCTTCCCGTCATGTAGTGCTATAAAAAAATCCCATTTAATAAAAGCTCATATCACCAGAAAAGTCCCCCTGCCAACCCCAGCATAACCAGACCCACTCTATGGCTATGCTGCACATGACAAACTTCTAAATTTTACACTGATTTTTAAACACATCACAGTTATGCCTCAGTCACTGCACAACTGCAGCACTCTGGTGCTCTCAGACAACAGAGTCACAGCACTGTCACCACAGGGTGTGTGAAGGCTGCAGGGCACAGGGTGGGCACACCATGTGCAGCTCCTTCTGCACTGTGCAAACAGCCGTTGTCCACCCCTAAATTCAGCCTATCTTCAGGCAATTGCCCCCAAACATGTATGGCTCTGACCTGGCAAGATGGCAGGGCTGCCTGGTGGCTCATTCAGCTGGTCTCACACCTCATCACTTATTTCTAAACTGGTGGGCAGAGGGACAATGGCAGATTTGTGCCTACAGCTGCTGAGGGTGTAGATGCATACTGGGATTAGTGTCAGACATTGCCATGCTGGTATCCAGTTTACAGAGACATTTGGAACAGAGAGAGGATACAAGCTGGTTGTCCAGGATCATCATGGCAAGTCTGCAGATGCAGTGAGCTGCTGAACAGCTTTTAGGAGGTGTTCATGTACCCTCCATCACCAGACAGCAGCTTTGGCACGGTGGCAAAGACACCTTTGAGTATTTTCCCTTTACTCCTCAAGAGTTGTCGCTTACAGAGTAATTAGTGCTTGTCTCCACTGATCTCCAGTCACATTGCTTTAACACAGGCTGTGCTCAAAAACCACAGGTTGGGAGAACTGAGGAGAGCTGCTTCCAGTGCACATTGTCTGGTTACCCGAGAGGCTTTTTGGGCAGCAGTGTCTGTGCTGGACCAGGATTGCTGCTTTGTCAGAGACTCTCCTAGTGTCACAGCCAGGCACTGCTGCACCATCAGACATTTGCTGATGAAGCCAAAATTTGCTTAGCTTTAGGAAATGGAACCAGGCCTAAATCTTTTCCCAAGTGTTAGTCTAATGATGGATGAAATTGTTTTCCTTCATTTTCTCTGCTAAAACTAAGCCAGAGTTGCATGTTTCAACAGATGTTTCACTGTGTAGGCTGAAACATGTCGGTAGAGCATAACTACATATATTTAAAACTCAGACAAGTATAGAGAGTATTTACAGGGGCTTCACATGTCCAAAACAAACAGAGTGTGCTCCCAAATTTCACCCTGGGAACCTTGAGGCAGGAAGTGGTGGGGGATCTCCCACCCTTGGCCAGCTGACATGCTGGCATGCATGTCCTTGCCAGCTTTTCCTTTGCCATGGGACATTCCTATGCTCTGAGTTACTGGGGAAAAATGTGGGCTTTCTAAACACTCTGAAAAATAGTTTTTCAACTGCTGCACTGGGGAATAAATGTGATGGGAAAACAAAACTTCATTTCCCCTAGACTGTTACTAGATATAAACAGATAAAATAAGGCCATAACTTTCCGATGGCACAGGTATTCCAAAACTGGGACATGACTTTTAAATAGGATGCTGTTGCTTAGCCCTCCTGAGAAGATTTGCTGTAAGAGAGGCAGTGAAATTAGCTGGTATGTTGTATGTTCACTTGAAAAGCAAGATTCCTGTTTCCCTGGTGAGTATTTGCACAAGTATCATAAAATCCAGAAGGCAAATTTCTCCCAGAGCAGGCTAGTATAACTCCACAGAATTTAGTGACATTGCTTTTGCTTAAGATAGATTTGACAAGAGCCCCAAACTTGAGAGAGAAAGATATGCTCCTTAAAGCAACTAAACAAATCATAGAATAATTTTGGTTAAAAGGGGCACTTGGGTGCCATCATCCTTCTGCTTCAAGCACATCACCAATGCAGAAAATAAACGATAGTCACCAGGCACTGAAGTTTGAAGTTTCCATTATAAACAGAAATCCCTCCTTGCTCTCGCAGTGGAGGGGTTGTTTTCAGTGTTCCCCACTGACACCCTAGTGGTTGTTACTCCCACACAGCTGCTCTGGGCTGGTACTGGCTGTGAGGAGCCCCAGCTCCCAGGGACTGCTCTCCACGCACACGCTGCTGCCCAGTGCAGGGGACAGGAACATAATTTCGTGTTACCAGGCCCCTGCCTGGCTTGGACATGCCAACCACAGTGGTGGCAGGAGAGCATCAACAAGGCACAACAACTTTTAGGACCAGGAGGTCCTGACCTCACTAATTCAAGAAGCTGTTGGTTGCAGAACATTCATTCAGTACTCCCAGACATTGCAAGACTATCTCTTTGAAGCCTTCCTATGCTTTTCTACACTCTTCCTTATCAAAAGTATTTTTATTGTCCATTTCCTTCATCTGATTCCAGATTCCCCAGGAAGGACCCGATTTATTCCAATTCTTTCTCCTCTTCTTTTTTTACACAATTTAACAAAATCAACAGAAAAGAGAATACCAAAGCATGTTCTTCCCCTTTCTCTGCTGGTTACAATATTGGGCAGCTCTGTTTCAAATTGAATACCTGAGAAATTAATGGAAATATTTTAGAAATGCATCACACACACACATATAGACACACACACACACACACACTCTCTCCTAAGCTGGCTGGAGGCTGCCTATGGCTCAGTATGGGAAAGCTTCATTCAGATGTGCAAGCAAGGGTGAAGCAGACAAACAACAAAGGGGCTCTTGTGACATTGTCAAAATGCATTAAAATGCACTGGCATGCACAGGCTAACTTCTGTTTGGGAATACCTGGGAAACAAAGGCAGCTCTCCGATTCAGGGAATATCCGATTATGAGTTCTCCATTATCTCAGGCTTGCTTTTAGCAGTGATCCCAGCACTACTGTCCTCTCCAAATCAGCAGGCTGACTTTCTGGGAAGGACCCGAGTCACGCAGGAGCAGCGCTGCTGGCCCGATATGGCAGCACAACCAGAATAAATAATAACTGTTTATGCTGCTTTGTCCACAGAAGCTGCACAGCTGTGGTTACAAACAGCTAATTTGTCACACGCTCCCTCCCCGCACCAAAATGATTCTCTCTATGTAGGCAGAGCACTCCACAGGCTTCTCTTGTGCAAGGAGGGAAAGCCAGCCTTGGCAGGAGAAGCCAGTCCTTGGCTGTGCCCTCCTTCAGCTGGGCTGGGGAGGGTGACCTTGGGCATCAGGCACCTTCCAAACTTAGGAGGTGGTGCTGGTTTTGAGAAACTTATTATTGCTCAGTGAAGGGAGAAAGGAAGGTGGGAAGTGGTAAAAACTGAAGCAGTGATCAAATTGTTAATAAATACATACTGTGATGGTTCCATTGGATTTTAAAAACCAGCCACACATGGGCACCTCTGGACTGGCTCCCTGCTTTGCCAGTACTCAGCCTTTCTTCTCTGGTAACACATCAGCTGCTCTCAGCTGACACACCAGCTGTCCCTTTGAGCCAGGCTGCCCATGGCCCTCCTGCCAGCCCCTGTTAATTCTCCACGTGGAACTCATACCTTCCTTCACGTGCAAATGGGAACCTGGGAAAGAGCAACTGCATCCTATACTGGAGAGCCTTGCAATTGACCCCTCCACCAGAAACAAACCACCTCTAACTAGAGATTCCTATTTAGGCCAAGATACTGCAGAAATGAGAGAGGAAAACATTAGGCAAGGTATTTCAATGTCTCTTCCTGTGCCTGCAGGCTGTCAAGAGAGTCAAGCCTGGATTTACAACAACCGCAGGGTGCTGATTATTGATCTGCACCATCCCAACCCACTCACTGCCATGGACAGAGCCAACCTACAGCAGTGATTCCCACACCTACACAGCCTCTTCAAGTGAGCCCTGAGACCAGAGAGATGCTGCCACCCATATCCTCTCTTGGCAGCTGCCCCTGTGTCCAGCAGCAGGGCTGGAGACTCTCCTGATTTAATAAATTGAAGGTTATGGATCCATGACTGGGATTTCCAGAATGCAGTCAGATAAGCTTCTTTCACTACGAGTCTCAAGACCCTTGTAACCTTGGGAAATCTCAGGTGTTGGCTTTTCTGTTTGCTTGATTGAGGAAAAGAAATTATTGTAAAAGGAGATGGGGCAGGTGGGGAAGATATCAGTCTAACTACAGATCCTGGGATTTGCTAATGTGGTGGCAGCTTTGCACAAAACCTTTCAGAGCAAGACACCTGGGGAATCCAGATCACTAACAGGCTGCTAAGATCCGGCATATCTGAATTATTTTGACAGATAGAGCATGTTTACTATTTGGTGGAAGGACTGAGCGAGGCATAAGCCTGAGATAAACAGAAGTACTTTTTCCCCCCAGTATTTTCTCAAGGCATATTGCAAACTGTTCCCTTTGCAAAGCATAAAACCTGAGTTTAAGGTTTGCTTAACTGAACTGACCAGAGAATCTATCAGTCTCTGTCTCTTTCAACTACTAGACATGGCCAAAATTGGAAGTATGTATTTGCCAGAGGCAAACTGTTTGCAGCATTCAGCGATCAAGACTTCAGCTTCTGTGGCTTCAACAAGCTTCAGCGAGACCTATCTGCCCATCAGCCCAAAATGTTTCTATCTGTTCTGACAAAAACAGTCATGCAATGAGAAAATGGAACTGGCAATTTTCCATATAAAACAAGAAAACATCACAATTTTTTTCTCCCGTGCCTTCAATTCACAGTTTGGAAAGTTTTGTGGTGTCTATTGCTCATTTATTCACACTCTAGATAGATTTTACTGTCCTGCTAATAATTAGGGACAGTTGGTGAGAAAGAAGTGAGAATGTTCCTGTGTGTTTAAAGGCTGGAAAGTGGATCTGATATATAACATTACCTTTTAAATAGCAGCAGTTATTGCAGACCCTCAGTGTTGGGTAGAAGGCTGGCTTGCACATGAACAGCAAACCCCAAATGCTCCTGGGCAACAATCCCACTCTGGTACAGCAGGACCTGGCACTGCAGTAAGTGCATTTAGCACATCTGTAGGTTTCTGTTTGTGTATGCTGGCTGCTGTTTGGTAACAGACACTCACATTATATAACTGAATCCAAGAAAAAATGCCTCCTGCTGACCAGTGAGCAGTCAAAGCAGTACCTGACTACAAGAAACATAATCTACATTTTATCGAAGTCATATCTCAGGCTACAAGGAGAACTCAAGGAGGCTCAAGCAATTAAAACTACCACTCACTTTCTCCACACTAAGATTAAACATAAGCCAAAATCACATTCCTCCTACTACTTTGGACTCTTCAACCCTTCTGATTTCAAGCAATTTGAGCATGGATGGACATTAAGTTGTCATTTTACAGTGTCAGGAAAGAGATCACAATGCAATTCCAAGCTACCAGAAGCATGCACCACTGTCCTTAAAAATTGCAATTCCCCAATTCTTCAGGGAAGGAGTGCCAGAGTAAAGTCCACTTTGGGGTCTGCTGGGTATTTGTAGGCTGCAAAGGTGGTAGATCCCTTTGTAACGAGGTGTGGTGGTAGAGAAAGGATTCTGAATAGGAAAAATTCACAGGGTGGATTTCCTTCTATTCATCATGCTCATAGAAATGGGCAACTGGAAGGGAGGAAGAGGAACTGGGGACGTAAACAGTCGCTTTAACCATGAAAGGACATTGGTTATTAGCTAGCCTTTATGCATTATGTGGATTGGTTTTACCTGGCACTACAGCTTCTCCCAACTTCCATCTTTATAACAAATACAGTAACGACTGCTACTGGAAGTTGCTAGTTAGGTGTGCACATATAAATCACCTCCTAAACATGCTGCTACACTTGGAGATCCCATCAGTACACAAGCATCAGCTGACTTGATGTGAGTGTGCACTGATCCTTTGCTCCACTACTTGCACCACCCATCAAGATCTTCCCCAGTTACTCCCTCAGTAAGTCAGGAACCTCACGCTGTGTTAAAAGAGAAAGAAAAGAACAAGGTGTGTGCTTTCCCTTAATAAATCTCATGCTCCTGTTGTGAGTGCAAAGCTGCAGAAACCAGGGGCTGTGCTCACACACCCCTGAGTGTGCACAGTCAGAGAGCACAACACGTTTGGCTTCCCTGCACGGTAGCTCCAGGGCTGTGATCAATCCCTGCTCCCTGGGACACTGCTGCAGTACAACAGGTCTCCTGTCTGACTAGAATATATGTGAGCTTCTGAAAGGTGACTGCAGACCTGGCACTCTTGCATGGCCTTCTCCCCAAAGTCCCCGTGCAGCAAGGGAAGCAATCCTGGCTGCAAACACAGAACTCTGCCCTTTAGCTGGTAAGCACCGAAATCCTGAACATCAAACATCATGACTAGACAAAACCAGAATAATGTGATCTTACAACAAGCTTAAACCACAGAAACTAACAAGAAATTCAACCTGGACTACCATGAGTCTAAGGTATTAGCTTTCTTTTTTTCAAAATTTTAACATAAAATTAAGGGGAAGAAAATACTACAAATATTATTTTCCCATTCACCAATTTGTGTGAATGCAGCTACACTTATAATGATAGAAATATGTGTGATCTATGTCTTGCTTTCAAATGGCACAACTTACAGCCTACAGAGCAGCAAGTTTGTGAACAAGATTCTTCTGTACAAAATCACAGGAAACATCACTAATGTCTGAATAAAGGTACCAATGTAGGATGAGTTCCAGAGAGAAAAAAGATATAGCCAAGAATATATCTAATTTGCCATTCTACACAAGCAAGATGCATGCAAGAGGCCAAGTAGCATTCACTATAAGGAAATGAAAAAAAAGGAAAAAAACCCAGCAGCTTTGATATTTTTCAGGTCAGACAGAATTACCAGACTCACTTGGTAGGCACCAACAGAGATCTGCCCTATCAAAACAAATGTTCAGAGCCTTCCCATCTTGTCTTTCCTTAGCAATTCATCTGCTTTCGGTATTAATGGCACTGTTAAAATGGAAATTTTTCCAAGAGAAAAATTGCCTTTGACAAATGGATCTGGAAGAACAGGACTACTGCCTGCTCCTGTGTTGTGCTGCTAGCAGGAGATCTCTGTGCAGATGCCTTGTAATTAGTCATCTGAAGACTTACAGCAATCACGTCACGCATATTGTTTGGCTGTAACTTCCACGTTCCATTTAATGACAAGTGTTATTAACTAGACAGCTGAAGACAGAAGGAGTTCTTTGCCTCTTGGTTTTAAGCTGTAGTACAAGAGCATTTCTTTCTTATCTGGCTGTAAATCAAGATCAATCTTAGACTCAATGCCTTTCCATCAGTATTACCTCATCTTACCTCAGTTTTAATACCAGCAGTATTGTTTTATATCTTTTTTTTATAGTCCATTAATTTCAAAGTCCTGTGGAACACTTTGCAGTAATTTTGTAGACTACATTAATTTTTCACAGCAATATCTAGGCTGGAGAATTGCAGATCCTCTCCACTGAGCAAAAAGTGATGTTTTTGCTAGTTGGGTCTCCCAGGATTTGTAAGATACTTTTCTCTCTTCTTTCTCAGCCCCTAACACTAGCACAGGTATGCAATGACCACAAGCAGAAGAAACAGGATGTATGTGTTCCTAAATTATGAGGTAGGTTTTCCATTTACTAGATAACCAGATAAAACCCAGTCTGACACTTCTTTTGTGCTACCTATTGTATTATATTTTTAATATCTCAGAACACTTAGTCCTGTGGTTTTACCAAACTACAGGTGCCATTCTATCAAAAGGTATGGTTGGAGAATTAATAGCCTGGAGGCAGGGCCTCCAATGAGGTCAAACCTAGGGACAAAAGGCTTTCAAATTCACAGAACAGTAAGAAACAATTGGATTTCAGTCTGAGAAAAGGGCATTTTTATTCCAATAGCTGAAGTACTCACACTTAGTCCTCCAAAGAATAACAGCTCCAGCCTCCTGTGTGTGGCTGCCTCAAATGCTGACACCAGCACCCCCAGTGCCCTTCTGCTACTGCCTGCAGTGGAAAATGATCTATTACTGAATCTAGTGCTCTCCTCTAGGCTTGGGCAGGACAAAACATTTAAAAGAGCAGTTTGAGGTTTCTCCTAAATGGTATCAGAAACTGGAGCACACTCTTAAGAAGGATGGAACAAGTCAGCAAGGAAAAAACCATCCTAAACAGCTCCTTTCCTGCTCCTTTGATGTTCTTGATCTTTCAGAAAATGAAACAAAAAAAAGGATATTGATTAATACAGATCCAAAAAACCAAGCCTCACTTAGAGAAAAAAGAAAATCAATCTAGTATGTCCTACAGAAAGTGGGTGTAGAGAGAAGCCTGTATAACAGCTAGAAGCAGAAATTTTTTGTAAGCCAGAGGAATGAATATTTAATTTGTTTCTGACTGCTTCACGTTATTCTACCACTTTCATCTTTACTAACCCAGCACCTCTGCTATTCTCAGTGTGCATCAGCTAGAATATGAAACGATTCATTGGAAAAATGCTGTTTGTACACACCTTTCCTCCTGCAGCAGGGAGGTGACCAACTCAGCATACAGCTCTTGCTCCTGTAATACCTGCTCTTTGAACACCACTCTTGGACTTACCCAGGGACCTTTAAAGGGATTCTGCATGTCAGTGGTACTATAAACCCTAAACCACACACAGATTCCAGTCCTGAAGCCTTTATTCTGTATAAAGCTGCTGAAATCTTGGCCTCAATTAAATAAATTGGTTGGACTTGATGATCTTAGGTCTTTTTCAACCTAAATAATTCTGTGAATCTATAAATGTTTTGGGATGCTGACTTCATCAGGGATGACATTTCACTCTTTGCTCCTTCTTCCTAACTAAAGGAGTGAATTAAAAATACACAGGAATTGGAGAAATTCTCTCTGCCAGAATATGCAATGCCTAAATTACTTGGGTTTTAACAAGAGGTCCTCTCAACTTGCTATAGATACCAGTTCCCCTCTGTTCTGGAAGCAATGTTAATCACACATTCATCACTGCAAATTGACAACATAAATGCTGACTTATGCAAACAATGTTAGAGAAAATGGTGTTCTTGCTTCAGAAGTGAATTACACAGCCTTTTAAGCTTTCTACACTTCTCAGTTTTATGTAAACTCTAATTTCTAAGCTTTTGTTCTGCCTTGAAAGGTCACACGGTTGAAAGCCATGAAGCATAGCACGTGTTCCCACAGATATTAAAATACTGTTTACTAAATCATGCATATAAATGTAAAGAAGAAACTGTTTGCAACCTTCTGTATTAATAAGAGATGATTTATAAGACAACACAATTCCAAGTATCAACATGTGGAATGTAAAGATCTGATCTCAATCACACAACGTGATTTTTTTTTGGCTGTTTTTGGAAGCAAAGTCTCTGCATTGCCATGCAATCACACTAAGTTCTGATGACACTGTATTTGACTGATTAAACTCTTAATCGTGCCAATGCTTAACTTCAGGAATACAAGTGGCCTTTTCAGATTTGAGCATATGATTGCACATTTGCAAGATCAGGACTTCATTTGCATATTCAAATTGCAAAACTGCATCTTCCCTTTGTCTGTGTAAGGCCAACTA
This sequence comes from Thryothorus ludovicianus, assembly GCA_013397245.1. Lineage (NCBI taxonomy): Eukaryota > Metazoa > Chordata > Aves > Passeriformes > Certhiidae > Thryothorus > Thryothorus ludovicianus. The sequence goes on along the minus strand of VZTB01014845.1, from coordinate 34,705 downwards.
TAGCGCTCCAAATGCTAAACAACCACGGTAGAGTTGGACAGTATTTTTAGCATCTCAGTGATGCACTCCTATCTTTAGCTGCTGTGTTCACAAACAATCCCACAGGACACTGCATAGCTAACATAGCTCAGGCTCTTCACCACAATACATCTTTTCTCCCAAAACATGATGAAAGCAGAGTATAAAACAGACCAGCTCAGGAGCTGCTACAGTTTCCTAAGATGCATTGTCTTGAGCAGAGCAGAACTATTTTCAAGCACAAAAACAATAAAACCTCAGCACATTCTGCTCTGGAGTGGTGATGGAGCTTGCTGTGACTTCCTCGGGGGAAAACACAGCTCTACACTCCAAGTTTGCACAGTGCAGATAAATCAAGTAGGACAGCAAAGGATTTCTGCATGTTGTTTCCTAGCAGGATGTGCCCATGGGTTCATGGCAAATTTCTGGTCAAAGCTTAACCCTGCAAGAGAAGTTAATAATTGAACTTGCCAAATCATCACAATTTCTAAATCCAACTGTGCCTTGTTTTTACAAAGGGGCATATTAAACCAGTGAGCCATTTTATTAGACTCATGTAACAAAAACATGTGTTAGCTCTTGAGAGCCAAGTACCATCCTGGAGGGTTACCAATCCCTGATACAGACTTTGCAGCCAGACTGCAGTTATCCATCGTAACAGAGGAGGTAGTTTGGAAAACACAGGATGGAGCATGCTGCTCCACTTGGGAACACTTTACATGGTCCTGGTCTCTTTGTAGAACTCTAGGGGGATGAACTTCAGTGAGGGAAAAAGAGCTTGAAATTTACTGCCAGCTGTAGTGGGACTATCTCATGGAACCTCCTGGATGGCTGGAGCTCCCTCTTTCACTCCCTTTAGGAACTTTTGCAATGGGTGCAGCCTCAACATGCAACTGCAGCAGCTGGGTCAACTATGAGTGCATAGGAAATGCTTTTAGAGTCATCTGCATAAGGCATTTCAAAACTACAGGGATACCACAAAGAGAGAAAAGGGGGAATGGGAGCATTAATCAGATGATTGACCTTTGAAGCTTTGAAAATGAAATGCTTTGCACACTGAGCTGGAGCTGCACATGGAGACAATAGCCTCCAATATGTTGATTTACAGAGGAATGGAATTCCATATATCCTGTTAATGGTGAAAGGAAGGGAATTATGTAAAGGAACTATTTTTTTCATTGTCTTAGCTAAGCCTTGCAGATGAACCTAGACACTTGGCTGCAATTTAATTTCAAGGGGACAAGATAACCCGAAAACCCTCAGAAAACCCTAAACTTGAGAGTCCTTCACAAACAGACTTGTAGCAGGCAATACACCATGTCTACAATATACATGTACCTTTTTTTTGTTGTTCTGGTTAGAGTTATTTTTTCCTTTTAAGCATAGCACAAGTTCAGTTCAGACTATCACAGTTTTTTGTCCAAAGTGTTCACATTATGCAACATGAGCATCAGGTTAAGGAAGAAAACAGAAAACCCTGCAGGTACTTTGATTTTTTTTTCTGAGCCCCTTCTCAGAGGACTTAAATTTTCAAATGAGTAGAGGCTTTCCCTCCATCCAGAAAGCAAGGCTGACATCCTGAGTTATAATCCTTATCCTAGTAAGGGCTCCTTAACTGACAAATGTGGGTTGCAAGGCTTGGCCTTTACTAAGCAACAATGATATTACAAGAAAATTCACTGTATGCTTTTGAATACCAACACTTAATTACCCTTCTACTTTCTAATACAGACACGATGTCTGGAGTTGAACAAACGCATTCTTGAAAGGTCAGAACACTTAAACTGTGTGTACCTAGTTTAGGATGACAGACCTATTGCTGCTTTTTAGCTATGACATTTCAGTTTACCCACAAGAATTACACTACTTCCCCTAAAAATCTTCAAGCTTGAAAACATACTCTTTTCCCAGTGTCTGAAAGTGAAGGAAAAACTCTTTTTCTGCATAAATTTATCACAGCTGCCACTGAATCCTGTGACTTACTGGGAATTCTGTCTTTCCTCCAGAAAGGGTTTGAGCCACCAGCAGACACAGGCACAGAGATGCCCTGTCCACTTGGAGGAGAGGGGCTGGCTTGGCTGGAGGGCAGCCAGCAGAGAGCTGCTGCCCAGGCCAGCACGCACAACCATGCACCAAACTTTGCAGACCTGAACAGAAAACTGTGAATTCTCCCAAACCACACAGCTGGAGGGCAGGCAGCTCTTCATTTTTTCTTCTGAAAGAATGGGAGGAACTTCCTCTTTCAGCTATCATTACACAGGTTACTGAGGATATAACTGCTGCAACCACCAGGAAATGACTGTCCAGATGGCACCACGAAGTGTTCCTGGGTAGCTGCAAGGACCTTGCAAACCGGGAACAAAAGTTTGGATTTCCTGGAAGTGTTCTCATCTGCCATTAAACACTGTGTTGTGTCCACCTTCAAGTTACAGGGCACTCAAAGAATTGAAGTGGCACCTAATCCAGAGAGGGCTGGTTCACTTAATTTCAACAGAGCTGCTTGAGATGACTTCATCACTTCAGACCATACTGCTTCCTTGGGGTTCAGAGGTCCTGAAACAAAAGCCACACGGAGCTAGCTAGGGACTAATTAACATGGGTGGGCACTCTGTTAATGCAATCCCCCTGGACATCCTGGCACCTCAGCAGGACATTGCATTTGCTGTGCCCAGGTGGTCTCACCAGTCTCAAGTGGAATTGTACTGAGAGAAAGCCCCCTTAAGGACATCTCAGGCACGGTAAGATGACTGTCCTCTATAATAAATGACAGCCCTTCAGGTGAAAGTAGCTGAGCTCCAGCTGAGAAGCACTGATTGACTACAAACACAACGGAGATAGAATAGGTGAGCCACTACAAAGTGGCTGAGAGAACCATTTTATTTCACACTGGCACAGAGGCTGTCAAGTAGTGCTCTGTAGAAGGAAACTAAACTTCAAAGGCACCAACTTGAGTACTTCCAAGTGCTTACCATGGCTGAAACCCCTCACTTCCATCCATACCTGTTAAAAGCTCTGCCAGGACCTTGCCAGCATATCCTGCATACATCATGACCATCAATATGCATTTCACTGTCTCCCATTCCCAAGGTCCTATAGGAGGGCTTACTTTTCTTTTGAAGCAAATTTTCAGCAGTGTCCCTCCCAGTGCCCACCAGCATCACTGGTTCCTCAGCAGGGTGCAAATCCAGCCCTGTGCACCTCATCCCACCCCTGTGGGGGAAGAGATCTTCAGTTCTTCAAAACTAATTTACTTCCTACTGAACTTGCTTGAAGAGACTGCAGAGAAATGGTACCTGGTTTCCTGTGCTTCAGTCACTACATTTACCAGACATGACGTAGGAAATGGGCAGGAAACACCAGCCTTACGTATGGCAGCAATTCCTCCCCTTCCCTCCATGACACGTTTGAGTAGCACACCAAGACCTGACCTTGCACTTTTTAATGCAGCCTTTCTTACACAAACATTTGAGTCAGATATGGAGCAAAAAACAAACAGAAAGCCAAACACACTGCCAAACACATTAATTTTTTTTTTATGAAAAAGGCTGACACCCTGTTTTACATCTATTTATACCCAAATCTAAAATGTACTGTGCATTTTTAACTGCATGGATTTAGTAAGATCAACAAAAATTAAAAAAAAACAAAAAACAGTGTATTTTTTATTCCTTCTGATATTGGTGTAAAAACTATTAAAGAACTGATATAATTTGGGCTCCGTACAGACATGAGAGGTGCTGATGCAAAAATAAAGGTGTACTATGATTAAGCACATTTGTTAGGAGGTTTCAACTGTTATATTTCTCCCTTTTACAGTCATCTTCACCTTGTTTCTATTTCAAAACCTAATCAGAAAACCAGCACAGAATTAGTCCTTCACCTTGTTTCATTGCACAATTGTTTGGACAATGTATTTAAAATAGCACTGTTCTAACCTGGCAGCATTATATATTTACTTTATCCAGGCATAAATGACAGCTTAAAGAATAAGGAATTGTAATCAGATACAGCATGTCTTTTCCTAGTAAAACTATCTCTCTTTTCCTCTTGAGCACCTAAAGTTGAAATACAATTTCCCTCTTTTGTTTCCTCATTCATTATATACAAACAGGGACAGATAAATGTCAAGTGTATCTTTAAAGGAAAAATGCACTGCAATTTATCAATCCTCTAATGTGAAAAAAACCTCGTTCTTCTTGAATTTCAAATACTTTTTCTTAGTATACCACAAGACACCAGAAATAACACATGGGAGAAATGGGGTGACATTGGGACTGACTGTTGATTTACGGAAGTTTCTGCTCCAGCTGCGCCCTCTGTGTTGCCTTACACAGCTTTTCCTGCTTTCTGTGAGACAAATCTGCTCTGTAACAAGACAGATAGCAAGTCAGAAGAGTCAATATGAGCAACTCCCTGAAAACAAACTTTGCTTATTTACACTGCAGCGTTTCTGGTGTGGGACATGGAACTGCACGGCGGGGACGGAGCGCGCCGGGCTCCGTGGGCAAGCTGGGCCCACGGCAAAGCACGAGCCCCACGCCTCAACCCTGCCAGGAAAATGGCATTCCTGGGAAAAGAGTGAGCTGGCCAGAAGCTGTGGCACCAGGTTTCCTCACCAAGCACTTGTGCAAGATGAGGTTCTGCTTGTCACTAAGTGCCCCCACTCCTCAAGGCTCAGGGTATTGGGCTGCTTCTTGAGGTGGGGCTGAGAGAGGAGGGCACCTTGGGCAGCTATTGCACAGCAACTCTGAGGATCATGGGCTCTTCAGAACTGCCCATTTCATGATACCGAATGGAGCTCCTGTGGGATTCCTAGATGGCTCAATCATTGCCATGGTCTGGATCTCTCACTGACCCACATTAGTTTTAGGTTTTCTGAAAGAGGCCAAACTTCTTTTCCCTCTTAAAATGTGCAGAAGCTCATGGATTAAATGGGAAGGAAGGAGAATTAACCTCAAATACATTTTCACTGTTTTCTAATGATTTGTGCCTAACTCTAAGAGCAATCCAAAAACCAGGAGGAATTTCTATTACCTCTTAAAAATATATATTATTTCCATATAAGAAAACAGTGGCAACCTTCACCAGCACATAGTAAGCTCCTGGCTTCTGAAGCACACAGCTGCCAAACAACTAAACACTTTTAATAGAAACCTGGTCCATTAACAAGCTGAACCACCAAATAGTCACACAAGAAAAGCAAACAATCCCAGGAAGAGCTGCTGTCTTTCCATGCTGAACAAAAATCTATTTACAGTAAGCAAAATAATGCAGCTTCTAGTAATGCTTTTCCTTCCTCTCCAATGCATCTGCACACAACTTTCCCTTCATTCCTGATGTAAATTTAAAGAAGCAAACCTTGCCCTTGTCTGTGCTCACCTGTTCCTGTGGGTTCCTTTGTGCTGATGTCCTCCCAGAACCCATTTTGTGACATTTCAGAGCCAACCGTAGATTTCATTGGGTCCAGGCTCTCCACTGCCCCATGCATCAAACACACTTTTGTTTGGGTATCTCAGTGCTCATCAGTAATATTTTTTTAAATAAAAGCAGAACTTGGGCTTTTCCTCTTTGAAATCTGTCTTTAGAATATTCTCTACTCAGAACAATCTGTATTCGGTTTTATAACTGGACCTGAGCTGGTGAAACAACTGGAAACTTTGCTGCTGATTTCAGTGGGCATTTCTCTGTGCATCCACTCACAGTTTGCTCTTTTGAGGATGAAATGATCTCCACATCTTTTACAGCAACACCAGCACTCACCCTCACTTTCCGCATACCTGTGCATCTAGACATGAATAGAGATTTTATTGTTTCTGCACTCTCCATATTTGACTTCCTTCAAACCCCACATGCAATACAAATAACTGCACTACAAGGAAGAGAAAGTACATGTTTTATACAAACATTTATAATTCCAAAGCCTTAGACAACAATTGAGATAAACCCAGCAGCAGTGGCAGTACAAACTGTCCTGTGTGATACAAGAGGGGTCCTCAAGGTGCAATTTGCATTTAATGCTTCTGCCCCATTAGCTCAGGCTTTAGGTGAAACAAAACACCCCACCTTGTTAGGCAGGTGGAATAAAATGGAGGTGAGGTTTACAGCACTCCCACTCGGTGCGGGAACAACCACACTCACTTGACAGGCAAGGTGATGCTGTCCTCTGATGAAGATTTAATTTCTGCAGTTTTTATTTCTGAGCAAGGATTGACATTCTCTCTCCACTGTTTTAAGTATGTTCTCAAAGGCATTCCTAACAATAACAAATCTGTGTGCAATGTTCTCCTCAGAGCATTTCTCTCTGCTCTCCTCTTGTCTTTTGCCTTTCACATACAGGCCAGCTGCTCTCCAGACACAGCATGGGCTACAGGATTGGGCTGCTCTGATTTATAACCGAGGTGTTTAAAATAAGTCAATTTAATTATTGACTTGATAGCCCACAATGTCTGCAGTCAGCAAAGTTTAAAAAATTCAAAATATTGACAGGATCAGTCAAATACATAATGAGGGAGTTATTAAAATGCAAATTGCCTGCCTTCTGGTACTCCTGTGGTGTACGGCACGGGACCTCAGAGGCTGCATCCTTCTAACTCTGCACTGGTTATGAGGAAGAAAAGAAACAGAGTTGGGGAAAATGAATGGGCAGAGCTCTCAGAGGCCAGCTGGATGGGACCCCACATCATGGGGGTCCCCCAAAGAAAGACAATGACTACATGGCAAGGGGAAGCATTGCAAGAACAGGCAGCCCCGCACACACTGGACCCCAGACCTTTCCAGGATTTCAGAAAGCTCCTGGGGCAGAGGGAAGCCCAACAACAACAGTTCAGTGCCACATCTATACATCTATTTTGGGAAAACATCCAGAAGTGAAACTTTTTACAAGTTGGTGAAACTTGATATCAAAATGCATGAAAGGCACTGTATTAAGATTTATTTTAAAAAATAGAAGTCCAAAGAAAGGTGTAATGGAAATCCTCTGTCCAACCTGATCTGGGATGCTTTATAGGTTGATATGTTTGGAAGAAAAAGTTCAGGGCCCTGATGCATTTTGAGAAGTCCTAGCTAGAAGGTAACATAGGGTATCTTTACAAGGCACAGAATTATTTCCCTTCTCATCTCTGCCCTTCACCTTTTCTTCTCACTTAAATAGCCTTCTAATCTTGTGGACTGTCTAGTATATGCTTATTATTTTACCTTGCAGACACATTCCTGTAAGTCTGAGGGCTGTGTATGTGTCTAGATGTCTATACTAGAGCAAGTAAAATAATACCATTCCCAGCTGGGCTGGATGATCTAAGCCCCCACTAGGAGAAAATTTTGATGTGTAATATAATTTCATGCAGTGCTTTTCAGTCATGTTAATATTGCTGTAACAACTTCTAAAAATTACTCCAATATAGACAGTGATACCTAATTAACAGGCAAATTCTAAGGGGGAAGTTAAATGCTAATTTTACACTGGCATTTAGCCTAAGAACTTCATTATGCCATCTTCTATTTTAAACTGTAGCCATCCCACCTTATGCTATGCTGCTGCCTGTTCTCAGGCAATATTGCGTGGAGCACAATAATTCCTTGCAAGACAGACAAGGTCACAGTGGTTGGGGCTGGGTACCTGCCTGAAACCAGGAGGAAAGTTGGTCTCTGCTCCCAGGAGCCTGCAGAGACTCTGAAGCTAAGCTTCAGCTATGCTTGGAAGGGGAATTTTGTGCAGGGCGCTGAAGTGATGGTTGGGACAGATGGGTGTAGCTACTCAGGGCTCCTGAAAAGGCATCAAAAGGAAAACAACACTGCAGCAATACAGTCCCCACTGAATACTGGCCCTTTCCAGTACTGGTTAGAGCAGCCATGGAAAATGTGGGGTCAGGCAGCCAAAGGTTGCTGAGCCTTCCCCACCACTGGTGAGCAGCACTGACACTAGCCAATTCTCCATCTCATCTTTCAGATAAATAAAATCCAAAATAGATGGCACTTAAAGCACACTGGATATGGCAAAGGTGCAGAAGAATATTGAAAAATACTACAGAATACCTGAACTTACAGCCAGAGCTGTGGTAAAGCTGCATCAGATTTGCACAGGAATTAGATGCCTCGTTAGCTGCGGATAGACGAACAACTGCCCAAATTTAAACTTCCTCCTTTCCCCAGCTCACCACAGTCACTACAAATCATGCGGCTTAATGAAAGCTGAAAAAGCTCTAAGAACTTGGCAGTTTTGCTGCAGTGAGGCCCATAATAAATGAGGGACAAGGGGTGGCAGCAGTGATAATCTTAATATCAAAAACACATTTTTCTGCAAAGCAACCTACTATTGTTCATATGTAAAATTCATCATGTTGCTAGGAGGGAACAAACTGTCCTGCACTTTGTAGATAGCCAAGATAGCCATTTTATTACAGATTCCCCCTTGTGATTGTGACTCAAAACCCACACAATCCACACACCCTTTCTTTTTAGTAAGTGCACAAGATACACAACATTGCTGGATGATGTTATGCTGCTCTAGACAGTGGTTTCAAATGCAGAGTTGGAGGGGTATTTCTACTGTGCAGTATCACACATAAATTATTAACAAAAGTTAAGGAATGAAAGCAGAGCAGAGCATCATCTGCCCAACTAAAGTTGGTTCGTGAAACATGCTAAGCAGCATCCCCCTGTTCTCAAATCAAATGTGCTGGAGGCAGCACGGGACCCAGGAGCCCTGGTCCCCATGGCATCTCTTCCTGGTCTCCCCATCTTTCTCCCTGAAGCAATTCAAAAGTCCTGAGGGCTTCTTGGCAAGCCAAGTTTTCTCTCTCCCTCTCTCTGAAGTGAGAGTGGCTAGGTGGAGTTTAGTTTTGTGATCACTAGGCCTTTTTCCTAAAGCTAAAAATGTTTGTATAGATGCAAACAGCCTTGACTGCATGCAGGAAAATCTAGTGCATTGTGTATCAGTCAATTTGGCTTCACACTAAGAGTAGCATGCTGCTATAAAGGACCAACACAGTGTGAAAAAGGAGATGTTCTACTAGAATACACTCCGTTAATTCTTGTTGAACTGACATTCTCCTAGGACAAGAGCTCAAAACACATTTAGACTGTTGTACTAAGTGTGGCAGTGAATGGAGCAATGGACTGGTTTCTCTGATGTCACTAAACAACAGGCAGACACCCCCCTGCTCCCCCTCCTCCCCCAAAAAATCAGTCTCTTGAGAAAGCAAACGTGGGACAAACTCTCACAGCATCATCTTCCACCCAAATAATGTTTAAATATTTAAAACCCAAGTTTTAAACAAAAATCCCCGCCAACCTAGCAGGGAAAAAAAACGCTGAAAAGTCAAAAATTCCAGCCTTGCTAGACTTACTGTAATTGTCCTTTATAAGAAGAGCCCTCTAGTTATGTGAAATGACATTGCCTCAGTGACCCGGGCTCCCCGCTCTGCACAGGAAGGAAGCAGACACACATCTCTTTAAGATCCATTTCCTCCCTGCTCTATTAATTTCAGAGATTAAGCAAGAGACTCCTTTGTGGCATAACAGAGCAAGAGAGTGCTATTGTGTTTCAGGAGTCCTGCTCACTGGCTTCCTACCTTTCAGTGCATTAGCACTTTATTTTCAGATGAAACACCAGAAAACTTCCAGCAGCCCTAAAATTCCCCTTATTCTTAAATTACAGTTTCAGCATAGAAGAGGCCAGCAGCACCACTCCTTCCCTCCCCACTGATGATGGTTTCAGTGTCTCACCAACACAGTTCAGGATGTGAAAAAACCAAGTCAGTTGCATTAGAGGAGGAATTTTCTTTTCAAGGGCCCTGAATCAACAGGACTTATTTAATCAGGATTATTTTGCCTGGACATACACATGTCCAGGCAGGAGGGACCCACCTCCTGTCCCTCCCTGCCATGTTAAACCTGAAGCACTAAATTTATCATCATTTTTTTTCCTCTTCTTTTCTTCCTATAAAATTTATACACCCTTTTTCCCTTCAGCTCCTACCAGATGCTTGATGACCTTTAATAATACGGATGCCATCACCTCTCCATTTCAAAGACTATCACCACATCTCATGTTGGAGCCTGGGATTACATGGGCAACCAAAACAACCCCCAGCTCACCAGATCCTCAGCTGCTCCTGAAGTTTTCTGATTAAAGAAGAGAGAAGCAGGAGAACATTCAGCCAATGAAGGGTAGTTTGGGATCCCCACTCCAAGCCTGAGCTCCCACATTTCCTCCTAAAGCTCACATAGATGTTTTACCCTCAGCTTTCCAGGTTTCTTTCCAGACTGTTAAGCAAACAGGGAACACAGGACCCTTTTGGAGTCAGCAGCCATAGGAAATACCACTCTGCTGGGGCACACAAAGCTGCAGAATCCTTGAGATATGTTCACATTTCTTACAGTGTAAACACGGCCCTTGCTAAACAGAAATGACACCAGCAGCAAACAGATAACTTCAGGGGGAGGGGGAAGAGATAACACATGCTCAGGGATTTTGGGCAGCAGCAGGAGAAAGAGCTATCTCCTGGCTGAAGCAGGAGCGTGTGAGCCAGAATACTGTTTGTACTGTACCTTCCTTTGCAACACAGAGTCAGGAACACAAAACTCATCCAGATAAAACAATCTGCCTATTCAGCAGCTTTCTTTTCATGAGCTGCTTCATCTTTGCAGGCTGGGCCTCCCCTTTCCCCTCCCTGCTTCCCAGTCACCAACTGAAAACTTCAGAAAGAAAAGAAAAGGAGAAAGGAGTTGTTCAGACAAAAGGCTGATTCTCTGCGAGGGGAGGGCACACACAGAAAACACGGTCACGGTGTTCTGGGCACAGTGCTGGCACGCTGCTCTGGCAGAAGCTGTAGGAGCCTGCTCCCCAGACTCTGCTTCTCATTTAGAAAAATGAGGGAGCTGTAGCTCCTGCACCTCCAGCAGCAGCCTGCTGGACATGTTCCTGGCCAACACTGCAGCTGGGTATTTGCACCTTTGCACCTTCTCCCAGCAGCTATGTGGGGCAGGTCCCTTGCAATCTTTTGACTGTCTGTCATCAATAGAAATCCTAACCCCATACAGAGACTTTTCCTATGGGACATTCTCTTGCAAAATCCAGTTTGTGTGTTTTTTTTTTACTATTGAACAGAGACACTTTTCTGGTGTATGAATGCAAATCACCAGTTCATATTGCAGAGGTGACTCAACAGCCATTTAGATGCCAACATGTAGTTACTTCTGGATGGAGCAGGATGTGATTCAGCAACTACAGGAAAGTAGCAGTGTGTTCATTTCATCTTCAAGACTTCTTTTTTTCTTGTTAAATTAAATAAAATTCAGTTTATTCATTTTTACTTTGTTGGGGTTTTTTTTTATTACAGTTGTTACTGGTCTAACAAAACTCTTCTCTAGTATTCAGAAAACCTATGAGGAATTGTAGTATTGCCAAGCAGAGGCTAAAAATCCTCTGCTTGGCATCACATCTGGCTTAGCCTCTGAAAAGCTTTCTTCTACATTTCAACAAAATTTCACCCAAAATGCAGCCTCCACTACAGCTGTTTTATACCAACAGCTGGAAGCAGCTTCTCTGTTGCTCCATCCTCTCTGGACAGTGCCAGAGCAGGGCACATCAGGTGGTGGCCCCTTTGGAGGATCACAGTCACCTTCCACCCACGTCTGAGCTGCTGGGAACAGCAGAGATGAGGAGATTGCAAAACACAGGTGAGATGTTTATTTTTTACTGTGTTCTTTGTGAGGTTCAGAAATGGCTGCACTGAACATATCAACCTATAAAGCTGAGTAGGAGAAGCTCTGGTTAGCAGTGATGCAGAGGATGCATCACTGGGACAGCCCAATGCTTGGATGTGCTCCTAAGCATCTTCTCCTGAGCAGTTCTGAGCGCCTTCATCAAAACCAGAAGTGCTTTGCATCAAGGTTGGCAGGGGGAAAGCAAACTACCTGAGCAGTCCTGAAAGATCTAAACAGCAAGATTTATTAGTTTTAATTCTAAAATATTAAAAAATCTACTCCGATCATAAACCCAGGAGCTTTGAGTCACTGAAAAAAGAAAGAGGGATTTTTTTTTTTTTTTAATTTTAATTTTGGAGTTTAGAAGCCCAGACTAAGTGACAATATTAAAATCATCAATCACAGCAACCCTGTTTCCAACACACAAACCCTTTTCTCACATCTTCTATACAGGAAAATCCTATTCACTTATTGTCTTTACGCCCAACCTGACTAGAGAAACAAACATGCTCTCTGCCACCGACTTTGTGTCTGGCTGTACTTCCCTGTACCACTTCCAGGGATTAAGAAGAATCTGGTGATGAGGAAGGTCTGAACCAGGACTTTGCATTAGAGAGAATACCATACTTATTGACAGGTGTTTTGGTCCTCAAATCTGGAAAACAGCCTCCCATCTACTTACAGCTTACTGCAAAACAAATCTGCACTGGATTAGTTAAAACCATAAACTTAAGTGTGCAATGGCCTATTAGCTTTCATTTAAATTGGCTCTTAATGGAGGTAAATAAAATGAAAAGGATTGTTTTCACCCTGCCTGCTTAAATCTCAGCACACACCACCTGATGAGCGGTGTCACTCCCTTGTTCAGACAAGACCCGAGTCCTCCTGATTTAAATTCTGCCCTGAACAGTTCACTTTTCAGATGTGGTAAATCTCAGCCCGGACACGCAATAGTTACCTTCATATAGGGTAAAAGCTAAAACACAACAGAAAAAAACACAAACAGGGCTTAGCACTCTACAGGCACTTTGAGGAAAAAAGGGAGAAAAAAATTAAATTAATCATAGAGCATAATCACTTCAAAATTTGGTTGTTCAGAAAAAACTACCAGTGTTTCTCTGCACAAGAAAATATGCTTCTAATCTTTGCCAGACACAAAAACAGGAGCAAGAAATTAAGCAATGAGCTAAAAATGGTTCAACTCTAAAAGCAGATTGCAAAGCAAAGGGGAAAACTCCCAAGGAAAGGTGAGAATAAGGTTTCTTAGTCTTACACTGAACGGTCATAAATGTGCAAGCTCAATACCTCACAACCCTTTTTGTGTAAATAAAGGTTTAAAATGTTCTTTCTTTAGCGTGACTGAATTCCTTTCCAATGTGACCTCAACATGCCATTCCTCTGTCTTTATCTGCCAACACAGCAGAGCTGTTGACCTTTCACCAATGACCTGAGCAATCAATAAACAGCCCACAAACTATCTCCACAGAAATGCTCCACCGACGAGTTCCTCCCTTGCTCTCTGCTGCTCCTGAACTTTTCCTCAGGCCCTCGGCTGTGCGTCAGTGTGACTTAACAAACAACACGGGGCTCAGAAATACATTTTCCTGGGCATTTCCTATCCAAACATATTAAACCTGTAAGTGGTTTTGCTGTTGTTTGCAGTGCCACAAGCTGCTTTCATGTTACTGTAGGATCTACACTATCTCTGCCTCATGCTAAGCACTTTGTGTTGACTTCCAAGGACAGAATCCAAACTCAAAATAACTCAAATATGCCCAGCTGTTGGAGAGTAAGATAACAAATCAAGAAAATAAAAAAACCTTATTAAAGACTTGCCCAAACACCAATTGGCAAAATTTCATCTTAAAGAACATCATTAAACAAAAACTTAACACTATCAGTTACAGATGCCTGGAATGAAAAGAGAAATTAAGTCGGGTCAGAAAATACTCATGCTACTATGGGTGTCTCTCAGATGAGTTCCAATGCTATAAATTCTGTTGTACTGTCACATTACACGAAAAAGGATCGAATGCAACTTTTCTATCAATATGATTTATAAAATCCTGACTCAAACAGAACCATATTTTAAAGGTGTTACAAAATGGGGAACCAGTCAAGTGCTACAATATGTGAATATGTGTTACTGGGGTACAGAAGAGAGAACAACCATTCCCTGCAGCGCTTACAGCAAACACACCAGAGCACTGATCAAGATCTGAGAAGCCAAAAAGATGAAAACTATCAGATATCAGCCATAAGCAGAAATGAAACTAATTAGCCCATAGAGTCTTAATCAAATTGAGTGAACACAAAGGTAAAGCAGAGCTGCAAGTACTGAAAAGGGATTTAAGATTATTAAAACTGAAAGAATAACAGTTTGAAGAGCTTATTCCCATGACAAGTAAAATGCTTAACAGAGATGGAGTTTTTCTACATCTCTACATAGACATATACCCAATATATAAACTTCTTAGTCTATGTATATTTATATGTATACAAAATCTAAGGAAGAGATTGCAACGGCTCTTAAAACATTAATAACATTTGCTGATCCAAGATGCCTAAAATTTCAAAACCCAATAAACTTGCTAAAATTTTCTTGAACTGCTACTTGCTCATATGCTCCATGTACTCTAGAAGACTGCTGTATTGTTTCTCTCCACAGAATTTAAAAAAAAATCTGTAGCATGATTACAACTGTTTTCTGAATTATTCCCTTACATTAATAATTTAAATCAGTACTAAGTGAAGCTTAACATGGTATTCTCTTATATAGTTGTTTCTTTTCAGTCCTTCTAACTTGAAAGTATGTTCACTGGGCATTGTTACAACCCATTAATGACAAAGATTAGGTCTTTAAAGGGCAGTGGCAGCAAAATTTTAATAAACGCGATAAAGTGATTAACCTGCTTGTTGCAGAAGTGTTTGCATTATTGTCTACACTGCAGAGAGCTGCGATGTGTGCAGCAGCTCTGGATTATTTATTTATCCTTAATATAAACAAGGCAGAGTGGTTCAAATAGCAGTATTTAACAGATTGCACTGATGGATCAATACAATGTTCCACTGAAATTAAACTTCAAGCAGACAAGAGCTATCAAAGCCTTTAAATAAAAACCCCACTTGGCCTTCTTGTAATATCTAAGTCCAGATCTTACATCCTGATCCTCCAGCAGAATTTCATGGGTAGGAGCCCCTGCATTTCACCTGGCCTGTGAGAGCTGCTGAGGCTCTGTGTGAGCCACCTGCACCAAGCCCCAGGCATTTCTGAGGCTTCTGCAAATAATCTGGTGAAGGGAAAGAATACACTCTTCAGATTTCTACACATTGCAGCTATTTCTCAGCGTAAGAGTGGGCGTCAAACATCCTGTTTGGGACTGCTTAAATAAACTGGCACAGATTTCCAGCTGGGCATCTCTCACATGGTCTGTCAGTGCAGGATGCTGGGTCAGGAAGGAAGTGGTGTGACTCTGCTGGACACAGAAAACCAGGAGCCCTTGGCCATCAGCCCTGCTCCTCACCTGACTCACTGGGCCTGCATCACCCCACAGTGCTGCACAGTCGCAGTGCTCTGACAAGAGGGATGAACTGGAAATAATATGGTGGAAGAAAATGCAAACCCACCTTCCTATTTTTTGCCTCTCAGGATGTACAGAAAAGCCCTTGAGATCCAGCACTCTCCAGGTCAAAGCTATGTGGTAATACTTGAGCTGTGCTGGGTTTTTGGCTTTCATTTTTTTGTTCTTTTAGTTTTCTTCCTTTTTTTTTTTTCCCCTTTTAATCTAGATGGAATTAATTGAAAGTGCTGCTTAAGAAAAAAATAAGAATGTAAAACTGGAGAAGCACGATAAGTAGGTGTATTAATAAACAGGCTTCTAATTTCTTATCTTTGATGGTATTCAGTACTATTTTAAATATTCTCAAAAGAATCACAAACATACAGAAGGTCCTATATAAAATCCCTGATGAAGCAATTTAATGCTAAATTAAAGCTGAAAATAGGTAAGCCCAACTCTTGGGATCTTGGGTATTTTCAAAGACTAAAATAGAATCAACACTACCCAAAAATACCAGGTGTTTTTCAGATTTTTAAATATTTATTTCCTAAATTAAATAGAGCAGGATTAGCTGGTTCTTACAGCTTAGCAGGAAACAATTTAATTTCCAAGCCAATTGTATATTGACAGTTAGCAACAATGGGTTTACTTTACAAAAAGAGAATGGGAAAATAGTTGTGCATTTCTGAAACACTTCCAGAGAATTTCCTTTGAGAACACACTGAGTGAGAAGTATACAAACAGGCATTAAACATGAATGTCATTTAATAAATATCCACTCAGCTATATGGTGTGATAAATAGGTAATAAGAACATAATATGGGCATTTACCTTTCAGCTTCCAAAGGAGCTGGAAGTGAAAACAATAATACTTTCATTAGACCCTCCTGCCTGGCATCAAGAGCCAATTTCCACCTATTAATATGGATTTCTATTACCTGCCTTGTGAATACTGTTAACCCATTTATCAAGCAAGAACCCATATTTTTCGTCACTTATTACAAGCAGAAAGGGAGCAGAAGGATTGCTAAACCATGTCACATTAGAGCATCAGATTAAAGCACTTGACCTAGAAGATATTCCACTTACATTTAAAAAGGAAAAAAAAACCACTGCAGCCCTGCTCATCTTACATTCAGTAAGACCTCTTGCAGGACCAAGTTTCTCCTTGTGGTGTCAGGAGAAAAAAAATGAGGAAAAAAAAAATCAGTTTGCAGACTAATTGTTAACTGGGTGCATGTGTAATTAAACATACCTCATTGGTTCTCTTGATCTGTCAATAATAGGTATGAGGAGGTTGATTTAAATTAAACGACGCAAGTCTTATGCACATTTGTACCTTTTTGTGTTCTCTAAGTAAAGCATCATTGAACAGAACCACAGCCAAATATGAGGAGCTTGGAATGAAATGTTTATTGTTCAATGACAGCGGTGCCCAGAACAGGCCAGGCAATATTCTGAGTGCAAAGGGAGGTGCCAGGACAGGGCCCTTTCTCAGCTCCTGATTTCCACCAAGAGCACACATCCCCCTGCCCTGAGCACGGAGTCCCTCTCCTGCTACCCTCCTCCCACAGCTGTGAGATGAATGGAGGGACGAGGGTGCTATCGCAGAGATGACATGCACACAGCTATGAATCATGTTTGTTGCTAAACACACTGAATTCCCACTTTTCCCACCGTGCTGAGGTCTCCTTGCTCTCACACCTGGTTCTCAGCTACAGTGAGCAGCACCCAGCAGCTAATGGATCCAAATGAGCATTTAGCTTTAGCCCCCTCGTGCCTTCCTGCTCTACCACTCACCTCTCGATAGGGTATGAAGATTATAAATTTTTCTTGCTATTCACACTGCATCAGATTATAAAAGATGCCTGTGATAAAAGCTCCACAATGTGCACCTCATCCACTTTCTCTGGAGCAATGACCCAGGAGCAATACTTGTATTCCTCCCACTCTATATAGCTCAGCTACAGATGTCAAAAATACTTAAGACCTCAATCCACAAGGGATATACACAGGATCCAGTAAAGCCACAGAATGTGAGCAACTTCTGAAGTTATAATACCTCAAATTTTCTGCTCTGTGTTCACTGTAGTCATTGAAGATCCTGAAATTGAACTGAGATGTCTCAACTTTTCGTGCCTCATTCCCTGCTGCTGAAAGACCACAAACTTGGCCACTTGACTTCAACCACTTGGTGCTTGGGTATCCCCCTCACCAGGCTATTCTTGTTACAATTCAATTTTGTCAAGCCACTGAAGTCTTTTTGTAAGACTTCCATACAACTTCCATTCCTGGTACAGCAGAGAGCTTCCAGCACCACATGTTCTAGTGGGGCCAAGGGACCTCCAAGACTCCCACTGAAAAAAGAACATTTCTCTTTTCCTTCCCTAAAACTTTGCAGTGATCCTTAAGTTAGTGAGTTACTCTGAAGCCACTGAGCAATCAGGCTGCTCATTATACTCCTCAATGAAATTATAACATGAGTAATTCTCAGTGCCATACTGCAGGTTAGCCAATCTTACATCCTCTTCAAAAGACTCAAAGAAGTTCTGCACCTTTTGAAACAGATTTTTAATTCCTCTCATACTCTTGGGTAGTAGTTCTAGCCCATATTTTACTGTTTCTCACACTGCAAGTTCACACATACCCATTTATTTCTCAGTGGTCCTTTAATCCTTTTCTGTTCATGCTGCAGCTCAGCACAAGGACGAGGGTATCTCTATAAGCCATGTGCTTAGGAGGCTCTATCAATATGCATGCGTGGTGCAAGGCAGAAACATATTTCTGCTGAAGAATAATCAGAAGTTGGGGTCAGACATTTTATACTTTAGCCAGATTTTGATAAGACATATTAGGAATTCATAGGGCTTTTATCATTTTCAACAGCAAGAGGATTAGACCCTACACTGACAAGAGCAAGAACATCAGTTGTTAGAAGTATGTGCCACACTGAAATACAGTAAAGCACCTGAAAGATAAAATGTATTGTCTGATAAAAACACTCTAAGCACTTTCAAATTCAACCCAGTGATGACTTGCCGAGTCAGTGCTCCATTTGTCTAGCAGAGTCCAAATTACAATGACTTCTGTTCCAACACTCAAAAATGCAACAGACAAGACATGCAAAGCAAAGCCAGCATTTAAACACAACAGCAAGGATTCAAACTGTGCATAATATACTGATGCTCAGGCCATAGGGAAGAAAGGGACAGTAAGAATCTTTATTTGGATTCTAAAATTTTATGCAGTGAGCTTGCAATGTTGACAAAATACCAAAGCAATTTTTTTTTAAACTCATATTTAGAAAAAGGTAAAGATAATAATTTAAAAAGTCTCAATCGTCTTCCAGTCTGAAGAAAGATCCCAAAACCAGAAAGAACCTCAGTTTCATCCTTCTTCTCCCTAAAATATTCAGAGCACTGCAAACATGTTACAAACTAAATGACTTTTTGCACAGAACTTCTAAAACCCTTGACTTTTAATAAGGTCGTGCATCATTTGATTTTAATTACAGATTTTCTTATCCCTTAAATTTGACTAAAAATGATGTGATTTACAAAGCAAACAAGCCAGTTAAACAAAGCTAATTAAATTCACTAGAGACAGCCTTGCTTTTCCCCTCAGTGAGTGTTTATTTCAGCTCCCAGTGCTCTGATAGCTCCTGACAGCTTGCTGGGACACAAGAAAGAAGTAGGTCAGGGTAAGCTGGAATCAGCAACAGAGGATCCCATTAGACAGGCTTGTAGGGTAATACGGAGATCGAGGAAGTGTGTGATGTACTGACAGTGTTAGAGACACATAACAAACAGCCTGAGGACAGCCTCCAGCAGAACCGGTACATTTATCTTCTCTGTATTATAATGACCCCTCACACGGCTTATCCAGCCTGTGATTCCTCGGATGAGAGGTGCTGTACAAACCCAGAGACAAGAACGTGCTCCCGCTTGGCCGAGCCAGCGGCACCACCACAGCTCTGCTGCCACGGAGCCCTGGCCTTTGGGAGCTGCCAGCTCCTGGGGCAGGGGCTGTGCACCCACACAGGACCTGTCCCCCCCTCCAGCTGGGTGTCAGGGAGGGAACCCACTGTACACAGAGATCAAAGGACAAGAAGACTGGTTTCTCCTAACCAGCTCCTGAAACATACTGATGATGGTCGTTCCAGTGCCTACAGTGGATCTGCAAATACCAAGCACCCCAAAGTGGCACTGAAAGCCACTGTGGCATCTGGGGAGCATAGCAAAACCGTGTGGTGGGGCACAAAGGATGCCTGCTCCCCGCTGAGCTGCGGTCTGGGGGCTCCTGGGGAGCAGCACCCTGCTCGTTGTGCACCATGGGATGAGGGAGGGGGGCTTGGGTCTCTGTTCCCATACTGTGGCAGCCCTGTCCTTGGGAGCTGAGACTGGCAGGGAAGAGAGGCTGAGAAAGCCATAGCTTCTGCTGGTTTTCCCAAATGGGCTTGCTGTGAGATGAAGAAACAGCAGCAGAAACAGGGAGGAGAACATAATCAAAAAGACAAAAGTGATCCATGTAAAACAGAAAATGCTCTATGTACCACTGTTTTAGATAATTTAATGTAAGGTGTGTTGTTTACCACATCTGTATACACCCAAACACTTGTTAATGCAACTCTTCCTTCCTGAGGAAAAGTATAAAAGTATTTTGTTTAAGTGCCTGGGCATAAGAGCAGGAAGCACACCACCATAAACTCTCCAGTTTTAATATTAAAGTCAGAGGCAAGTGGAAAAGCAGAGTGCTAACTCCCCTTGTTCTTGTGACTACTACTCACACCACGTAAAGTTCAAAGTCTCCCCACCATCTCTGGCAGTGCTGTACATACACCAAACATTTAAATTATCAGAGTCCATTTCTCAGGCTCACACACAGCCAGAGAGATTCTCCCCAAACCCAAACTGTGTCGCTCACATTAAAAGGAGAGCACAAGCGTGCGCTGTCTCAGAAAATAGATACCTTTGACAGGAACGATTTGAACCGCCATGGGCATAAACAAACACAAATGGAGAATGTTGTTTTATTTTGTTCAGAGCTCAATACATTCACTCTGCTCAGAGACATCTCCAGCAACCACTTTACTAGAAGTGCCTAAGTGACTTGGTTTGCAGCAGCAATGGGGGTCATCCTGAAAAAACAAGATCTTAATTTTTCTCATCCCAACTTCATTTCCCCCTTTACTCAGTCAGAGTGCATCATGCTCAGCATTTATCCCCTCTGTTTCTCATTACAAGGTTTCTGCAGCACAATCCCCATCCGGCAGAGCCCTGCTTCCTGTTCTTCAGGGGGTCACACTGTGTGCTCACATGCACCCACTCATTTTACGACACCACACATCCCTTTCCTGCAATTTTTCCTTAAGCAGACAGTTCCACTGACTTCACAGACGTTTGGATTGATTGATGCCTATTTGCTCCACCCCAAGCATCGAGGTAAAATCCCAACTTAATTCAATGTCCTGAAGAAAAACATTCATGTCCTAACGAAAATATACATTTGGATAAAAGCATTAAAATAAAGGAAGACAATGAGAATGATCAGAGCGGCCTGCAGGGAAGAAAGGAAGCTTTTAATAGCACTAAAATATAAAATTGATTTGTACACATATTTGATAAAAATCAATACAATTAGCAAGTAACTGAATACTAGAAAGGGAAATTGATTGCTCAAGGGCCCAGAGGACTCAGGTCAATCAGTCCATTCTTCTAGCTTCTCCACTCTTAATAAAAATTTACTTTTTCATAATCCTGCTTGAACTCTTTGCCCATTAATAATGCTGTTAAATAGCTCTTCTTTTAGCACTATTATTGCAGACCTGCTTGAATTACATTTGGAGGCAGTTTCGAGTGGCATGTCCTGGCCATTTTGCTATCTGCAGCACAAACCTCTGAGCAAGAGCATAAAAGAATAAGGGCTAAGGAACGGCAGCACAGGCATACTTGAGAAGAGCTTATAAATTTAAGTATCAAAGTTTAAATAAACGGATTACCATAGAATTGATTTGCTACATCAATTTGGTCAGCTTTTGCTGATACATCATTCCTGCCTTAAAGGAGAAGAGCCACTGAAACAACTAATTAAGCATTTTGAACCATTGCCTAAC
Source organism: Thryothorus ludovicianus (assembly GCA_013397245.1). Lineage (NCBI taxonomy): Eukaryota > Metazoa > Chordata > Aves > Passeriformes > Certhiidae > Thryothorus > Thryothorus ludovicianus. The sequence goes on along the minus strand of VZTB01014845.1, from coordinate 13,309 downwards.
AAGGGGAGCAGGGCTGCACTGCTTTGCTCTCCTGTCTCCCTTCTCTCACCCAGTGACTACTCACTGCAGCATTAAAATTGTTACTCCATGTGAAACAGGAGGCTCACTTTACAGTCAAATCTAGAAAGAATGAAGAGGCTTCTACAGTCATCATCTCTGAGTGGATTTCAGTTTCAGGCAAGGGCATCTGCTCTTTCTTCTTTAAGGCAGGATTGGAGGAACTGAAAGGCAATTGCTTTTCCTGCCACAGAAGGAGGAAGGCTCCCAGGGGAGCCTCCCAGGTGAGGGTTTCCATTACAGTCAACCAGCTGCACAGCCAGACTGAAGATGCACATAAGTCTTGTGAATCTACCAAGAAAGCTTCTCTTTCAAAAGATCAGATGCCTTTTCAGACAAGAACTTTCTCAGATGTTAAGATTTGTCCCCTCACTCATCTTAATAGGAAGCTCTTTAACCCATAAACTACATTTGGGCCCTTCAACAGGTTCCCTGCCAGTCTGCAGTTCAGGGTGACATGGCCTTTGCTGCAAACCAGGGCCTTGATTTGGCAATAAACTTCAGTGTATACTTAAATAGAGCTCTATGAGTAGCTCTATCCAAACCAAAGGTAAACAAATAATTTTTTCAAAATAATGAGATTACTTGTATGCTTAAAATTCAACAATGTACTTCAAGCACCTTCTAATGCACTGAGTCATTGAATTGATTAAAATCCTATATGCATCTCATCATATTCACTTCAGCAGGGACTCTTTTACTCCAGAAATCTCAACACACATTTCTCAGAGGTCCAACCAGACCAATGACTAAACTGAGCCATTATATCAGCGTAAGAAAAGACCCATGGGTGCTTTGCAGCTCAAGTGGCAACCTTTGGGAATGCCTCTGTAAGGGAGGAGGGAGAAGAACAGGCTGGCAGGGCACCAGCCTAAGTGATGTCTCACTGAGCTCTTATGATGCTCTTACTCCAAAGTCTGTCCTGCTGCTTCTTCTCACCAAGAAGAGACATCAGTCTGAACTCAGAAATAGAAACCTGAAATTACACAGTTTCAATGCTGGCTTTCTTCGTAACCATGACCAAACTACTTTAATCTCCTTGCTTCAGTTTCCCTGCCTTTATTAATAAAGCCAAGGAAGTACAACTTACTTCACCTAACTCATACATCTTTTGCAAAGATGAAATGCTTGTTCTGTGTAAAGTACTTGGAAGATGAAAGACATCAAGCAAATATTAATCATAGCCACCACACCTACCAACAGGATCTTCAGTACACTGATTTGGATCTGTGCTTGAAGAGCTTTCTTTGTGCAATTCAGGAACTATGCTTTCTTGGAGTAGTAGAGCTGAATTAAAGCTAATCAGGAATTCCCATGTTAATCGGCCTTCTAGCATTCAGAAGACCATAAGAAGGATGATGCTTTCATTTCAAAAGACAGCACAGTGCCACAGAATGAATTACATCAAACAGGCTGAAGCCCATTTACAGCATGGTCATGGAGGAAACTCTTGGAGTTCATCCACCGACATTCATCTCAGGGCATACGCACTTGTAAATCAGCTCCTATTCAGTAATGAAATGTCGAGTGACTCATTCTTTCTACATTTGAAAAAGCTGTCAGAGAGAACCAAACAATTTTTTACTTTTCCTATCTGCCTTTATAAACACTAAATTACATCTCCTTACTTCGGGGAAGCTACAATGCTTCAGAACCAGCTGTAAAAGAGAACATTACCATCTTTGGTTCACAGAATCCAAGGCCACCTTAAGATCCCAAATTGCTGTTGAAGAAGATTTTGAAAGATGTTAATTAGCAGCTCAGATAATCTTCTGAACTAGTTTTCTGGTGCACAGCAAGGTGCTCTGGTCCCATGCAGACATGCCCCTGAGGCTGGCCCAGGGAAAGCCAGCCTGGGGCAGGGTGGCACTTCTGCTGTTCCATGTGAGTCAAGTGCTAGATTATTTACTGAATGTCTTAAGCAACTTCTGCAGCTCAAACTCAGCTCATGCAGCCACTGCTGCCCTGCCAGCAGTGAACTGCAGGCTGGCCAGGTGATAGCTGCCCTCACTGTTTCTGCCTGAACCTGAGAATTCACAGAATAAGGACAGCAGGACTATCATACCTTGACATTTGCCCCAGAGTTAGCAGCAGCTCACACCCAAGGGGCACATCCCACAGCTGCACAGGGAACAGCAGCTGTGTGCTTCAGCCAGCTGTGTGATACCTGGGCTGCCCCAGCACTGTGCTCACCCAAAGAAAAATCCTTCTGACAAAACAAACCAAACCAAGCCATGCCTGTGATCATGGGGAGTGCACAGCTCCCTGCCCCTGGAGAGGCAGCACCAGGCGAGATCCCAGGAGCAGAGCAACCACAACAAAGGCATGAAAGCAGGAGTACAGCGGAAAAACAAGGGCTGCAAACTTAAAAGAGACAACAAAAATAAAGAAAAGCAGTGCCTGGAAGTCAGTGTCCAAGGAACACGGAAAAAGTTTGCACACAGGAAGCACTTACTGTTTGAATGGAAGTCATAGGAGATGCTGGACTTTGTGGACCAGGCACATGAGAGACTCCAGCCTTATTGAGGCAATTTTGGACCTGCTGTGCCCCCATCATCCCCCAGATACCTGCCCAATTTCCTTAGCTCTCCTGTCTCCTTGGCTTTGCCTTCCCTTTGGTCCCAGCCCATCCCAGCTCTCTCTCCCCTACCATTGTCTCCTCGTACTTTGCACCTCTTCACCTCTACACCCCGAGGTCTCTGGGGCTCCATGTGTGGCTGCAGCAGCACCAGCCCATGCAGCCAGTGCTGCACAGGAGCTGCACTGGTGCTGGCAGCGCCGTCCGTCTCCTCACCAGGACCAGAAGGATGAATGCACAAACAGGCTACACCACCAACATAGCTACGCTCCAAAAGGAAATGACCACTGGGTGTTATTGCATAACCCTTCTGAATAATGAACGTGTATTTCTTGAAAATATGTGCCACCTAATTCCCTTGGCATTGCAAACATGTACCACAGGATGGTAATTTAAGTTAATCAAGCCCTAAGCTCCATGCAAAGTTTAACAGTTTGCTTCGCTATGGTTTCAGGAGTAGATGGCAAAGCACTCAATGGCACATTTTCTGCCATTCTTGCACAAAGGGCTGTACCTGTTTCTGTTCCAGGTATGAACATCAACAAATAGGTGTTTGCTGGACTAGCTGGTCACTTAATATCCTGAAATAACACACACGTAGATGCTCCACAGGGAGGTCTTGTGGGCAGCCAGAATTGGCCATTTCCTGGCTAGTTTGCTATTAGTGCCATTCTTAGATAAAATTAAAGCTACAGGCTAGCATAAGGCTCTTTGTAAGAAATCCAGGCCTTATCTGCAGAAGTATCCACATCCACAGTCAGTTCCATGCAGACAAGAAATACGGGTTTTCTTACAACGACACTTGATACTGTTCCTGTAGCTCACAGTATTCCTATGCACACTGCCTTCCAGATGACTCTGGACTGTACCTAGCCTGGCATGTGGGCACCAGAAACCAGTCTGAGGGTGTCATTTGGATTTCAGACCACCTCTGTGGGCAGCCACTGAAATGCTCTATTTCTGGCTAGTTTGTGGAGTGCTCAGCTGAGGGAAGGAAGAACTGAAAAGGGGAAAATAGAAATTTGTAGATAATGTGTAAGGCCAAAATGATTTTATAGAAAGGGCAATTCAGATTGCCTAAGTCAAGCTTTTTCTAGGTATGTAGAGAGAATGGGAAGCGAGGTTGTGAGCAATAAACAGTTTATAATGAGACATTCAATGTCTTCGTAATTTATAACTAGCAGAAAATATAAACTTCTCCTTCAAAACAGGGAGCTCAGCCCCCAGCACGCAGTTAATGGTGGTGTGTACAGGGGATGGCCTTACACTAATTGGGCCATTGCTACAGCTGCCCCAAGCATTTATGGAACTAGCATTTCTACAGCAGCACCAAGCAGAAATGCTTCACATTTATTAACTTGTTTGGTTTTGATTGTTGGATTGGCTCCCCATTCCCAAGGCTCTCAGATTTATTCTTTTAGCTTAACACTACAAAGTAATCAAATCACTCTGTTACAGCTGACACTGTAGGAGCCCTGAAGTGGAGAGGAGAGCAGCATCAGAAACAACATCTACATTTTCTCTTATATCCTTCACACATGCCCTAAACTTCAGATCTGACTCATCTACATCTCTGGAATTCAAGAATATTGAACTTTAACTGACATGGGAATTTATTTGAAGACACAGGATTTTCACTTGAAATTAAGTCTGATCTACCTCCTGGGATCAGGGACCAAGATTCACGTCTCATAAGTACTGAAACGCCCAAATGCACTCTCATTCTGCTTCGAGTCAAACACAAGTGCTGCTGCAAACAAGAAAACATCTTCCCAATGCTATGTAAATTCAAAACAACCAATCCATACCTAAGAGATGAGATGGAAGATTCAAACATGGCTTTGTGCCCTTCTATCAAATGTGTAGAATAGGTAAGAACAGGAAGACAAAAGAGATGATCAAAGAGTCAAGATTAATATGGAAATGGAGAAAAAGGGCATGCCTTGAGCTGGATTTTGTCTGTCTCTCTTCAGTACAATTTATTTTCAGCTTTATGCAATGCAGTATTAGAAAACGCTTAGTGCACAACCCTTGATGTGGAAGACAAAGAAATTTTTTTTTTATTTAGACGAATTCCAATGCCCTTGTCTAATGTTACCCAATGCAAAATTAGAAAGAAATTAGCGCTTGCTTGGTCATGTGTTTTTAAAAATAATTTGAATGACCCACTGCTTAAAGTATGGACAGGGTTCTCTGTTATTAAAATCCAAACAAAGTCCGTACTCAAACTGACAGGGTAAAGCCTGAAGAAAATCCCCCAATGAGTTTCTTTAATAGAGCAAAACAAACAAAAAAAACCCCATGAAGCCTGTGAACAAATAGTCTTACAGGCTTTGGACTTAATATACCAACAATGTCAGGCATTTCAATGCAGTAGCATCAAAACGAGATATTTACTGCTTGGTAGTGAGTAACCCTTTGAAAAGGGAGGAACAAAAATTCCTTTTTAATGAGTCACTATTTGACAGTCAGAGATCAAAACCTTTTGCCTGTATTTCTGACTTGAAGATTGCATAAACTTCAGTTTTTCTCTGTGTGAATATATTTAAATCAACACAATTAATTAAGAAAATATGTAAATTAAGGCAACAGAAAAAGTGAAGTCCTTAAAAGCACCTGGCCATCAGCAAGATCTACTGGGTTACTGAAGTATCAAATATATTCAGAATTTATTTCCCTATATAAACTTGGACTTGTGAAAATCCTAGCAAGATTTTAAGCAACTAGTCCTAGCAAAGTGAAATCACACTCAGTATCCATCTTGATAATCACGTGAAATGCGTGATAGATAATTATTCTTAAACTAATGCAAATGTTTACATACTAAATGTTACATACTAATGCATGGAGACAAAGCTACTGCTGTGTTTGGAACTGTTACAAATGTCTTTGTAAAATACTGACTTTTTTCCCCGTTGCTGAAAACTTAAACCTATGAAGACCTGTGACAGAATTAAACACATGCCTGGAGATAGATGCAATTTTTGCCTTTAAATACTTTCTTTAGTCTTACATGAAATTCTGAAGTTTCAGCAAAAAGAAAGATATGATAATGTCATATGAAGGGGAAAAATAAAAAAAAATAAACCCACCTGAGTTGGCATTACAGTCAAAGCAAAGAAATAAAACTGTTGTTCACAGTGAGCAGGGCTTCCAGTAGGATATACCTGCCTTTACTTTGAATATAATTTCCAACTATTTGAAAGGATCCTGAAGACCTCAGCAGGTAACAAGCGCTGATGATTTATGAACTATTTAACTAGTGAAGGATAGTATGAAGGCAAAGGTAAAGCATCATCATTCCCACTTTACAATGGACAAGTAAGAACCTAGGAACTACTTACTCCAAAAATTGCCTCCAGCAATACGTACATAAAGATATTCAGGCCCTTTGAAAAAAATAAATGTTGAGAACTTTGAAATTAGAATAAGTGTTACTTGGCCTTGATTTGTTATATGAAAACACATGTCCACAAGAAATCCTACTTGCTCCACAGAGCTATCAAACCATCCTCAGGAACTTCTGACCAGCGAGAGCAGCTCCAAACCTGACTGGCATCTCTCTGAACCACCCTGTCCCTCACATCAGTCGATCTTAATTCATGTTCAATTTACTTGTAGATTGGAAGTAATTAGAGTAAATAATTACAGTAACTGGTTACAGTTTGGGAATTGAGAGGACTGAAGACAGAATTCAGAGAAATAATCTGATCTACTACTGTAAAGAGAATCAATTATCACATTCCTCCCATTAGTCTTTTTGGCAATCCTGTGCCACTGTTGTCACAAGCCTGGATAATGATGCCACATTAATTCTCCTTTTGAGAAAGGAAATACAAGATGTGACTCTGTAACTGTGTCCTACCTGACCTTGGGGAATCTTTAGGAGAAGTTTCCCATCAAATGCACTTACAGTTTTTACTGAAGGAGAATTACTGAGTTGGGCCCAGGCTTTGTAACTCAAATGCACGGCACAAAAATATACAACCAATCTTCTGTTTCCATTAGAAATAAACTACCAGTACATAACCAATGATTTTTCAGGTGCAACCTTACATGAGAAATTACATTTTCAAAGTCACTTTAACAAGCCTGGCTCAAAGTTGATGAACACGGTGCTGCATGACAAGACTGCTACTGCACATTTCTGATTTTAGCTACATTTACCTAAACTGGAGATAGCCTGCATTTCCCAAGCCTAATCTTTACAAAAGCAAAAAAAAAAACAACAACCAACCAAACAATTGACACCTTTGTTGTAAATATTACTGAGTTGGAAAAGCAGAGAGTCATCCCGTGTTTCATAACAGGAGCAGACTCATTTTCTTCCTTCAAGAGAGCAGGCTGCTCTCATCGTGAACTGTGGCACTGCTGATGTCACTGTGAGCAGGGACAAGAGGACATACGGCCTTTTGTACTGTTCCCATAATGCCACATATTAAAAAAAACTCAAAAATCAAAAATCGTTATCCAAGCTGGAAGAAGCCCAAGCCACAATAAATGTTTGTTTACTGCAATTTGGCAGATCTTTTGAGAAAAAAACAACAAACTACACTTAGATATGTAATCCTAAACCAAAATGTCAGATGGGAATGAAGTAGAAACCATGCCATTATTTTGAGGAAATCATGAATAATTTGGGGGAAACTTTTGCTGAGATGCTTATTTGGGTGTTTCTCTGTAAGCAGATATCACTTCTATTACTGTGGCAATAACTAACGAGTTAACAACACTATTTACACTAGTACTGTTGTATCATTAGAAACAACAAGATTATGTACTTTAATTCTAATGCCAGCACAATTATTTTAATACCAAGTGTGTCAGATCTGACTCTGTACCCCCTAAATTAATTTCAGAGTAGTGGCTAAATAAAATGACATACTTCTTTGTGCTTTTGTTACAACATGCTCATGTGCAGCAAACTGTGAAGAAAATGTAGTAATTAGAGGTTAAATTAATCCCTGACAGACAGGCAGCTTAGTAAAGCTGGGCCCTCTTCAGAAAACAGAGCATAAAGCCTGCCAGTCTTTCAGAATTAGCACAAAGAACAGGGAAGATTGGCAAGTCCCTCACTGCTGTGATCCAACTGAAGGGATGGAATGCTGAGAAGTCAGAGTTGGTCTTGGAGCAGCCAATACTACCAGGCAGATCTTGTGACAAATGTGATTTAGAGCTCCAAGGGACTGCAGGGATGCTGCAGTCACTTGAACTGCCTGATCAGGATCAACCACTTGAAATTAGAGACAGTCTTTCGCCCAGCAACAGGCTTCTAACCACTGTGCAATTCACCTCGACATTAATTAAAGTGAACAATGGCAATATATTTCACAACATAACTAGAAAGTTACCTTGCTGCTTTTGATTTTAATGCAGGTAATGTGTTTCATTGCCCTCAACAGCATAAATGTGCTGGGTTACTCTGAAAGCAATAACTAGCTAGGTCTGGGGTAGGTGTAACTCCCAAATCTGGTCACAGTTTTGAGATACTTAATTCTAGAGAAAAAGAAACTTACACAGAAAAGAAAAACCATGCAAGAAGAAAGAGGCAGCCAGATGATGATGATGATGATACCCAGTAAGTATTTCCTTTGTGTATGTGTCAGCAGAGGTAAATGTTTTTTCCAATCTCTCTAGCTGTGGCCCATGAAAGTAGCCAAGTTTTAAATCCACACAAATACAGCCTGTTATCAAAAACAGGGGCGTACCTGAAGGGCACCTGTTCTGTGCTGTGCAAGAAACATCCTGACTCCTGTGCTGGGAAATCCTGGGGAAGGAATTGCAGATGCACCACTGCCTTATTTCCCACCAGACTGATACCTTCCCTCCAAAGGTAGAAGGTGCAAGGAACAGGCTTCTCCCTGGGCTAATGCTGCTGCCATTCAAGAGATGCCTGACGTGGTGTGACACATCCCCACAGGTAACACCTGGGCCTGCAGAGGGAACCTCAATCCTACCTGCACCAGGCTCAGTACCCAGCTGTCCCTGACCAAATGGGAAGGCATGACAGGTATCTGCAGTGGGATCACCAAGTAAATAAACAAAAACCCAAAACCAAATGCCAGTATTACAATTAAAGTAAAAGGCAAGTAGGGGACCTGCAGAGATTGAAGACTGGTGTGGGAGCGCTTTAACACCACCAGCATTTCTGTACTACCCAGATCATCAATTATTAACAAATTAGGACATGCCCGATGGGGTACTTATGTAACACTCCTTTATCAATAAAACTGTCAAGTGCCTTCAGGGAGAAACACTGTGGATTTCAACAAGTCACAGTATGACACCTTCCTCTGGACAGGACACTCCAGTGAATTCTGATCTCCCCCTTCTCAGTCTGGCCACCCATTCCCAAAGAGGAATTCTGGGCAGCCTGGCAGCCCCTGCAGAAGCCCAGAGTGCACCCCAGCCTCCCGTGAGCAGCAGCCCTTTAATCAGGTCAGTGCTTATCAATGGCTCATTGTGGTGATGAGGCAGTGCTCCAGTAAAGGCCCACATGAAATCCTGCTGCACCTCCCACGCCTGGGCCCCACTGGCTCTCCACTGGCCCTACGGACACAGCCGCTAGCCACACGTTCCCTGGGCACAGCATGTGTCCTCCAGCCAGTCCAGCTGGCGAGTGGGTAGGGAGGGGAGGAAGGAAACCCACAGCTCTTTCCTCTACTCTTCTCTTTGGGCACAGCAGGTTCTCCACAGGAGCAAAGAGCCAGGTAAAATTCATCCATCAGTGACAGTCCACTAAGCCCTGCTTTGCTTCCATTTTGCTTCCCCATCAGGCAAGAGTGAGCAGGGTGGGGGCACACAACAATTCCCTGTCTATTCTGAAGGGCCTCATCCTTCAGCCCACAATTCTTGGATCAAATCTGAGCATCATCCACTACAAAATGAAAAAGGACTGCTTGGCTGGGCCCTGGAAGGAGAAAGCTGGGTGTACACTTGTACCACCCAACCCAATGAACACCTTGCAGTTCACCCAGGGTGCACACCAAAGTTAACAGCTCTGAAAGACCTACTGCAACTTGGCAAATAAATGCTGCACAAAATAAGTAATTTCTTCTTAAAGGAAAGTAATGGCTTAGTTATACTTTTTTCTCTATTTAATAAAATGAAAAATATTATCAGTGAGAAAGGCTCCCAGGAGGAATAAGTAGTCCTTCCAACTCATTTGCATTTGCAAATTATCCCACTCTGACTGCACTGCTCTCTGGTAGTGTAACTGGTGACTTCTAAAACCATGGAGAGACATTCTGAGAGCCACAAGCCCTGCTTATGCTGTCACCCTGAGATATATTTTCATTGTGAACTGAGCTAACAGGCCAGTCCATAGCAACTGCAATGAAAAATATCTACTAGGAGACAAGGACGTAAAGTGAAACCTCTAAATGACAAAGACTTCAATTTTCTGTGCAAAGCACTAGCAGTGATGATACAGAACAAGGGAAGGAGACCGTGATACAAGCACAGACCGTTTTGCAAAGTTTCCCTTCAGCTGCTGGCAGTCCTGAAATGGGTTGCAGAAAGTTAAAATTGTGGTACTGACTACTGCCTGTTCTACAGAGCTGTTCTTAAAAATTAAACAGCATTTTTCTATTTTCACTTAAAACAATATTCCAGTGTCTTCCAAAAGCCAGTCCAATCCTGAAATAACCCCAATGAGGGCAGTACTATGCACCCAACCAGTTTCATCACGTATTTTTTCAGCAATTGCCTTTTCAAGGGTACCCCTTCTACAGATGCACGACACAAAACTTACTACAAGCACACAATGGTATCATGCACATTTGGCATTTTACAGCCGTGCTCTAAAGTCTCCCTTCGAAATTACTGGAAAGGAAGGAAGTTCTGTGTAATTTTAGCACTCAACATCCAAAAAAATTAGAAATGTCCTAACTGTGCTTTGAGATGTATAAAAGAACAGTTGAAGAACTTACAGTTGACTGGTGCTACCTAGGTTACCCATCAATGGCATTGAGACTGGTATATTATTAAGAGAGGTGTATGATGGGAATTGGTTTATTGTGCTGATCCATAGTAACCAACTCCTGTTCGTCCATCATTTATCTCTCTCACCAGCGACATATGGGTTTGTCTATTCACACTCTCAGCATTCTCTCTGCTCCAACAAACAGTCAGCCTTTTCTGCTGGGATAAGGAGATTTTTTAGTTACATCCATTATGTGCGTATCAACATTTATGGCAGGAAGATAATTGCCAAAGAGCTCAAGGGGATAAAAGCTCCCTCTTTATAACACAAACCCCCTTAAAAAATCAATATTGATATAAAACAGTTCAACACAAAGCCTTGGTGTGTCTTCTGCCTCCTTCAGTTCAAAATGTTGCTTTTGTTTTGTTTTTTTAAACACTGCAAGTCAAACTGGATCATCAGGTAGAAAGCTTTCACAGTGAGTTACATCACTGCTCTTCCCACAGAGGATGATATAGCAGTGTACAATATTAACTGTTCCTCAAAGAAGTTTGCAGCAAACGTGTCAGATACAAAGAGGACTCCTTGGAGAGGTGCCAGCACCATTTAAACTGATTTAGCTATCTTTATTTGGAGACTATACCAATTACTAATGAATCGTAACTTATAGTCACCTTCGCCTAAATGCTGAAAACACTGACACAGCCAGCACCAGGGGACAATGAAAACCTGAGGATTCTGCCCCCCTCCCTATCTCAGGAGCTCAACCTTCTACTACTCCATCTCCCAGTTTGGATAAACCCCTTTGTCACAGCTTTTACAAGATTTACTTCACTTTACTATGGTTATGTACTTGTAAAAGTTATTTTAAGGCGATTTTTATCAGAGCAGCAAGTAACAGAATGTTTACTGATTAAATTACTGGGAACCAGTGAGTTGCACTGTACTTAACCTACAGGACGACTCAGGGATTTTTCTTACTGTTATTCTTGCCCTTGTGTTTCCTTCTGCCTCCCTAACTTTTGTCTCTCTCATGAAGCTCATTATTAGGTCAATTCTTGCCCTACAGTTACTCCCAGGAAGGTTCGTGACCACTTAAGTCAAGGCAAGAGTGTCAGCCTGACACCTGGGATTATGAACTCTTCCAGAAAATCTTCCTGCATATTCAGAAACCATCTAGCACAATTAGCTCCCTAATCACATTTTAAATCTCCAAATGCTATCACACTGTAACATTTACAACAGGGTCAGTAAAAAACAAAAACAAAACCATCGCAGTTATTAAACACTCCTACTTGTACTAAGAGGAAGTCAAGCAATAAAATTTTTAAAATATAACTGCCTCTTTTAATTACTAATCTCTCTTCAAACCCTCTAACAACTACCTTAGCTTTAAAAAAATCCAAGGCACTTTACAGTTCAAAACACTTAGTTACGAGGGACCAAAAGCAAAGTCCTGTCAATATGTGCCTTTCTGATTTTGATTTATTACTTAAAAGGAATAAAAATAGCATTGAAAAATCACATGTAAAAAAAAAGAGAAAAAACTCCTTTGAAAATAAAAAGCAGAATTAAATTTGAGATGCTCAGTTGCGAACATTGAACGGCTTTTCACTCACTCGAGGGCTGTTAACTGCACTTTACCTGCCTTACAGTACAGACTATTTGTTTTTTATCCCCGAGCAACAGACTATTTCCTGGTTGAGTTTAAAAACTCTGTGACGTTCCAATATCAACCCACACATGTGTGTCACTGTCAACGTCAGTGGCAGGAAAACATTAGAAGTCACCCCTTGCTAATGCTTTCCTAACATGGAATTTCCTTGTACCTCGTTCCTCAGCCCACCTCCTCCTTCAGCTGAGAGCATCCTTCCCAAAGTGCATTTTTTTTCTCCCTTCTAAACATATGGCAGGGAGAGAGGACTGAAAATGGGCAGTGCCAGCACTAGATCGCTGCTTTTTTAGATGCTCGCGTGTAACTTACTCAAACTGCTCTCGCTGCCTTGCACTGGGCGAGCGTGGCCGCAGGGAAGAGCCCCCCGTGCGCGGGGGCTCCCCTGCTCTCCCCGGGGCGAGGGTTCCCCCCGGCACCCTCAGCGCTTTCGCCGCCGCTGTTCTCCGGCCCGCAGCCCCCGCCCGGGGCAGGAGGGCAGGTCCCGGGCAGCCCGTTTGGGGTGCCGGGGCTCCGCTCACCCGGGGATGCCAGCGCAGCACCCAGCTGCCGGGACCGACAGGTTCAAGGCCGTTCCGGCTCCCTGCCTCCCGGAGGCACCATATGGTCCATCTTGCACATCAGCAGCTCCATTTCCCCATCAGCCCGGCCCAGAGGGGGAGCTCCGCGAGCAGCAGCCCACCCCCTGCCCCTCAGCCCCCCCGGGACACCGCCATTAGGCATCACCCGGGGATTACGGGGCAAAGTAGGGGAAGACTCGCGTTATATAACCGGGGGAAGCGTTCCGCCCTCCCGGCGCTCCCACAGCCCGCCCTCCGCCCCAGCCGGGGCGGCCGCACGGCGGCGGGGGTGGAAGCCCGGCGCCTCCGCCCCCGGCCCGCGGAAGGGGCCAGACGCGGCTAATCCCCGCGCTGCCGGGCGGGGGAGGACCGCGGGGTACCCCCGCTGCCCGACGACGGCGAGGAGGAGGAAGCGGAGGCTCCTTGCAAGCGGCCGGTGCTCGCAGGGTTTATCGGCTTCCGACGGGACGAGGCGAGACGGCCGCGCGTCCCCCGCACGCCGCACCGGGGACCGGCCC